>WIXG01000766.1:0-22647 GCA_009869945.1 Mesaphorura yosii
TGCCCCTGCTAACCCAACTTCGTTGGATGGACTTCAAATTCCAGCCAGTTATACTGTAACGACTTCCGGGGATCCGTTTCTGCTAGCGAATATTGGTGGAACCGACAGATTTTTAATTTTCTCGACAGCATCAAATCTTCAAAGTCTCGCAAGTGCAGAATTGTGGCATGCTGATGAAACGTTCAAGTGCGCTCCTGCACTCTTCCAGCAATTGTACACAATCCATTGTGTAAAGGACGACACCACCTTGCCATGTGTGTTCGCGCTACTTCCAGATAAACGCCAACAAACCTACAATCGCCTGTTGGCAGAAGTCAAGACTCTCGCTGAAGATCGTCAACTTAATTTGAATCCCAAGGAGATCATGTCGGACTATGAGATTGGGTTCATCAATGCGAGTAAAGCCCAGTTTCCGAATGCGCAACACAAAGGATGTTATTTCCATCTTGGTCAGTGCCTGTGGAGAAAAGTACAAGAGTATCCCGATATTTCAAGACGGTACAAAGTTCATGACGACTTTGCCTTAAAGCTTCGTCAACTTCCTGCTTTGGCTTTCGTGCCAGTTCAACATTTGATTGCATCTTTCGAGCTCCTCATGAAGACTGCTTACTTCATGCAGAACGAGAAGCTTCTAATTCCATTCGTTGATTATGTTGAAGACACATGTTGATTGTTTGGAGTTTTATTTTAACGGCACAAGCCGCTAATTTTATTTTGAGCTTATACAGAAATAGTAAAGAAGTTATTTTTAGTTTCCTACAATTTCTCATCACAATCACATTCACTGACTGACCTAAGCCACTTAAGCCAAATTCAGGCGTGAAGCGAAGGCCGGGTTCGCCGCAAACAATTCGTTCGTAATTGTCTCCCATGTCTTCAGATATTCCAACAACATGATTTCAGGCGATTCTGGAGGGCAGCCCTTGAAAATGGTAGCCACGCGATTGTTCAGTTCACCAGCATCTCGAAGCTCGTCCAATGTTTGGTCAACCGATCTACCCTGCCCAACATTTTCTGTAATCCAGATCCATTTACTTGCCGCCAGCAAGTACAACATTCTTCCTGGAATCAAGAATTAATAAATACAGTAATTAGTAATTAGGGCCAATGCACAGTACGGGCAGTGATTTGCAACTTTCGAGCACCTGTGAAAAGCGATTGGCCAGGCAGATTAATTTTCGCCAGCTTCACGCAGTACTTTGCGAGCTGCTGCATTCGTTCAGCAATCTGAATGCGATGAGTCGTAAACACATTCTGAGGGTTCAGCTCCACTGGGGATATGCAGCTGCTCATCCCAATCAGAATCTTCTTCGTGAGTGCAAATATAAAATAGTGGTTTGGGTGCAGAACTTTGCCCATCTTGTCCAGGTAATTTTCCATTTCGCAAATGAGGACGTAGTCTTCTTCATTGATGTCGTCACGAAATAATACTTCGAATCTGCGTTCATCGGCTTTGCGCACAAACTCGGACACGGCCGCCCGGACAGGTTCGAGGATCTTTGAAATCTGCGCGTCAGTAAAGGTCATGTTGCAAGAGGTCAACTTTGACGAATTGCATTCCCAGACTGAGTCATCGTCGAGTGGATTGCGTGGAAGGAGGTAGCCTTTGTTCTGACTCAATTCAGAGCCCGAATGACCGCATCCGCTGTTTCCTGGACACTTGACCGCAGAAATGAACACACCCATTTCAGTTGGGTCGTTGCACCGTTCGCAATTGCACTCAATGCCGGCCAATTTCAGCGTGCGCCTCCTGGCCTTGGTCCCGTCCATGCAGTTTCCGTACAAAATCGAGTTACTGATCTTGGAGCCTTGGGGAATTTTTGTGGTTGCGAATGTATTGAATTTCCTGGAGTGAGAGCCGTCTTCAAGGCTCTTTGTGTTGGGCAAGCAACTGTGCGAGATGAAATTGAAGAGGGGAAAGACCACATTCAGAGAGCTGCAATAAGATGCGTAAAAGTGATTAAGAAAGGTTGCCTGAATTTGAACGGTTAGAAGCACTCACTGAGTCTTCTTGCTGTCGATCGGTTGAACTTTTAAAGTATTCCAAACTTTCGAGACGTGGTCAATTTCTGCAGCTGTAATATTTTTCAATCCGATGATATCAACAAAGAATTCGACTTGACACTGCGCTTCGAACTGCTCCATCCTTTTCTCAGCGTCGGTACTCCGATCTTCTTTCTTGTCCGGCTTCGGAACCAAACTCATTAGTTGATCCCACTTTCGAGGGTCCCTGCCCTTCAGCAGGAGACAACGAAGAATAGAAATCATGTTGTACTCCTCCATGTTCTTCTTGGTTGGGCCAAATTTCTTGGCGGCGAACACCACACATTCAGCGTCGCTGTGTTGTGGCTTCTGAATTGACAAAACGATATCAACCTTAAGCCAACTTGCCCATTACGGTTCGCGAATTTGGATCGTACCTTTTCACAGGCGTCGTTGCACACCGGCCACGCGCACTTCGAACATTTTCGCTCGCTTGTTTCCAGGATTTTCATGCAACCCAGACAAACTGTAATGTAGCTCACGTTCCGTGCTGAGTATTCCTTCGGCATTTGTTCGTCTGGTCCGGACAGTATAGCATGTTCGCTGAAAATTAATTCACCCTCCTTAATGTCGCGGGTTGCCACCCAGTACGGAGAGGAATCTCCTTCTCCTGTGGTAATTAACTCGGCTGGAAAGCAGTCGCGTTTGTGTGTTCGGCGGTGCGAGGACTGGCAGTCGACGGAACAGTAGAAGGCCTGAACAACAGTTTAATTAAGTTGAATGATGTCAATGACAGTCAGTCATATCTCATAACTACGTTAATGTCTTTACCTTTTTGCAATTTGAACATCTCGTCGGACACGATTTGCTGCAAACTGTGCAGTTATCGGACACGGGCTCCTGCTCCTGGTTTTTGGAACCAGAGACTTCGTCTCGGTCTCTTGAAGGCGGCATTCCTCCGTGTGAAGCTTAATGTCTCAACTGATTTTATCACTAGCACTGCACTGGACGAAGGACCTGAAGGAGCAAGTTAAGTACGTGTTTACGTTTATTTCATACTTCGATGTTTAACTACTTTCTCGAAACCGAGTCTTGGCTTCGTCCCACCAGAAAGCAGAATTTTCAAGGAAGAGGTAGAAACCACGCAACAAAGACTTGCGTTCTTCTAAAGTGAGAACTATGAAACGGGGTCGAGATTAAGAAGGGCATTGATTAATATTGATTAATTAAGCAATAACCAATAACTGATTGCATGAGCATCTCATTTCATCCATAATGATAACTATTAATTAGATATCATGATATCAGATCATTCAACAAAGTACAAGTCACGAATCGAGGAGAACATCGAAAATTAGTCCTGCCACTTGTTTCGGCTACTTTCAGAAGCTTTTAGGCGTTAAATCTTGTTGATTAGTCGATTTTTAGGTGAACACGGTGAATTTACATACGCAAATTCGCGTCACATCGCCCTGATACATTAATTAAAAGGCCTGACACCTGAACGTGCGCAAAGCGCCAGTGGCCTATCACTGTGGCGGTTTGACGAGATCATTTTGTTCGTTGAGTCAAGCCAGCAGCCGAGCCTTGCAATTAAATTGGTCAGGTGCGAGTCATTGCCATAAAACTAAAACCACAGTGCAGTTGTGCGAGGACGTGGCCATTGAATGAACGAACTTGTTATTGACATTTGCCATTTCCCATGTCTTTAAGCAAAATGACCACAGAAAATTGCCAGTGCCAAATGCCAAATGCCAAGCCAGTCTGCATTCTATCATCAACACGTATTCGACACGAAGCGCAGCAGCAGGAGCAGGCAGAAGAAAGGAAAAAGACGACCAGAACCGGTTTCAATCGCCATCGCCGTTGATTGTGCCGCTGCTGTTAACCGGGTCAGACAACCAAAAGTGATTCTGATTGTGGGAAAGCGGTACACAGGCCTACATTTCTTTCGACGCCACAGTCACAGCACAGCGGAGCACCTCGATCACTTGACTTGTTAAGTTTTACTCTCATTTACGCAACATCTGTGTCATCATTCCGCATTTTTCTGTTTTAATGTAAGTAAAAATTAAACACACGTTCGTTACCGATTTTGATTTGCAGAGTCGTCGGATGATGTGAGTTTCAGTTTCGTTCATGCCGCATGCGATGACCGGCAGACTGGCAGTCAAGACGCTAAGACAATGGCAGGACGCGACGCAGGATGATCTTATCCGGCCATTATTTGTTATCATCGCTGAGCATTACATTTGCATTGCATTGGGTGAATCCTGGGAAGAGTCGCACACGACAATTTGTTGCTTAATCCGGTCATTGGACGAAGAGGGCTGTAAACAAACGAAAATTGATCTGCCAATCATCGCCATGCAAGCAGGGTGGCTGCACTTCGTCGAGTTTTGGGAGACAATGCACAATTACGGGCCCAAATTCGGCACTCGCACTGCGCATGAAAGAACAATGCCAATTTCTATTTCTCCTCTGACATTTGATCTCAACGCCTGATCAATTAACTCGCGTGTGAATTGCATCGCTCAACTGACGAACTCGTCTGGCCGACCTTGTCAATGCGAGAAGAGAAACGATTTCGAATTAAATCCAACCCGTTTCGACAACGCACACTGCAATCAGTGCATCCGAAAGTGGAAGCTGAGGCTGGCTGAGGATCCGCTTGTGGCATTGCATCATAATTATTATTGCCTCGTGCACTCCCAAATTGATGACTGAGATATTGCACTTTCACAAAACATGAATCAACTTATCAGCTCCAAAAGCCACTTTATTTTTGCCTTTGCCTTGCCCTTCCGTTGGGCTGCAGCTGCAGGTGGCTCTTGGCAAACCCCTGCAAACTTCTAATCTCGAAGCATCTCGAAGTGGTCGAGTGGAGGAACCAAAATAAAATTCGCCATTCGTCATTCGAGATTCACAATTCGCGTACGTACGCGAGGAAGGAAGAAAAATGAAACGCTAAAAACTGACTCCTCAACGTAAAAACTCGTTTCGTTTCAATTTCTACGATAATGCAATACCAAAGACTACGGCGAAGATAAGCGAAGTTTGCCAACAATCTAGAATCAAGCTCTTTAGCATTGTGGGGAAAACATGCAGCGTTTTCTCTCGAACACGGCATAACCGGTTGTAAGCGCACGAAGGCTGAAGGAGCAGCAAAAACGATGGTACGATGAATGCAAGGCAATGCATTAACTTGACTTGACACTGGCCTTCGCCTTCTGCTTCATTGGCGGCAGTGAAATTTGGGGTTAGTTGGTCGACCGACCTGGTTCGAGTTTTTAATGAATGATTGAGAGAGGAAATCATTTCCTTACTTTAGTCATTCCCCGTCAGTGTCTGCAGTGAGAGCATGAACCCAGCAAGTGCAAGTGGATCGTGATCGACGACGACACTTGAACGCCTGCCTGGCCTGAATCGGGCTGAGTGATGAATTAAGCGGAATCTGTGAATTTTATAAACTCCGAATTTGTGCAATTGTGCGCGCGTGCATAGGAAATTTCGTGAACGTGACTGACACACCACACTCCATACGGGAATCATGGAGATCAGATGGAGCCTGGTCGCATCTCTGATTCTAGTCGGATTCCTCTTGCACGGTAAGCTAACGCCAAATTATAGTTTAACTCTCATCTTTCGAATTAGTTCGAATTTGGACCATTCAAGCCAAGCGTTTGACCTTCAATCCATCAGCTATCATTCATAAATCGCATTATAATCCATAAATTGCCTGGAGATGCTCTCGCCGTTTGTTTTCTGATTACGTTCTAACCGTGTCTTGCATTTCATTTAAACATCCGATCCTAATTTAATAATTTCATTGTTTTTTAGTGTTAAAGTTACAATTTAGCCTGAAGGTTGAAGCTCAAGTTGCATATCTCGAAAATACTTTTAGCACCTTTTGAAAGATTGAGGGTGGCTCTTAAAAAGCAAAATAAATCAAACGATGGTCGGTGCTTTGACTTGACTCAGGACAAAGCCTATCGCTAAACAAGTTGCCAATTTCGCAATATTGCAATTGGCGTCTCATACATGAGAGAAAGTTATCCAATACAGTGTATTGGTCTGTGAATCATCATACCAGCGAATTGTGTGTCTAATTGCTAATGAATTGTTTATTGCTCTGCTTACGTGCATTTATTCGTGTTATTGATTGCCGAATTCCTTTCAGCTTGCTCCTCAGAAGAAATCAGTGACGGCGGCAAGGATGCGGACGTTCAGAGCCCCTCCGATTCGGACTCTGATCAGCCCGCCGCTCCTGCAGTAGCACCACTGGTAAGACGTCCGCTTATGCGACGGAGGATCGTGAGGAAAAAGTTGATCAGTGGCGACGACAAGAATGCCACTAACGTGTCCGTGTCAATGTCCGTGTCCGAAGGTAAGTCTCCGCACCCGCAATGTCATCTGGACTCCAGATTCTGGGGCCACCGAGCACTAATGTGTACATTCGATGCTAGGAGACGAGAACAATGGGGACTCCGAGAAGGGGGCTCTTCGTCTTCCCCTCTTCGCCAGAACCCGCTCCTCCTTCTTCAACCGAACCCGGCCCACTTTCATGACCACTCCGGTCGGAATTCCCACCACCGCCGAGACGATGGAAACCCCAAATAGCTCCTTCAAGCTTAAAATGCGCCCACGTCTGCCCTTCGGCCGGATTCGGACTACTGCGAATTCCATCACCGAAGAAGAGGAGGAAGGCAAGCGCGAAATTCTCAAAACTTCCGCTGCAACCGCCTCCACTTCGAAGCCCTTCTTGAGGAAGAAGCTCTTCAAGCCCAGAGTAACGCCCACGCAAGTCTCGTCCACGACGACGACGACGGAGGCCAATCTCGATGATGACGTCGTTGACGACGAAGAAGAGGACGTTGACGATGGTTTGACTGCAGAAGAAGTTGAGGAAGACGACGCTGCAGCAGCTGCGGAGAAGACGGTAGATTCTGAGGTAAGGCGTCAATTCTATTGGTCATTCACTCGTTCACACCTCCAATCAATCGGCTACCGTTTGTAGGTTGAATCCACTGCAACCAAGCCCGTGATTGCCACCCAGACTCGACGAACCTCGTCAACCAGCAAGAATTCCTCCATGATCATCATCCCAGTCCCTCCGGCACAGCGCAAGCCTTACCACCCAGTCATCATGCAAGTCACAAAAACGCCTCCGACGCCCGAAAGCTTGCCTGAGACGAAGGTTGTCACTTACAAGTTGAACAAAATGTTTGTGCCGATGGGAATTTATGGCAAAGTCCTGCCCAAATCCGCCAAGACGTCTGCGGAGGACGCGGAGCTCTCCTCCAGACCCACGGTCGTCTCGACTCCACTGCCTTTCTTGCTCTCTGGCCAAGAAGACGGTAAGAAGAAGCCGTCGAAGTCATCAGCCACAAGCAGCAAAAGCGACAAATCCCTACCATCCGCGCACTTGAAGACGCCAAGCCCGGAAATCAAGGTCAAAGGCCATCGGTCGAAGGAAGTAGTCGAGGATACGATGACAAGTGCCGATTCGTCTCGCGATTATGCAAGTAAGCTGAAGGCAAATGATAAACGACATTTTAGTTAACAAAACGTGAAGCAATTTGGGAATTCTGTCAACAGGCGCCGTGGCGTATGCCAAGAGCCAGCGCGAGCACCACGTCAAGCAGCTCCGTCAATGGGAAGCCATGATGGAGAAGCTGAAACAGAAACATCGCAAGAACATCGTGGACACCATCAGCCTGACGTACGACTACAAGCCGAGCATGGACCAAGTGAGCCTCACGACCGAGAAGGTCAATCCGGGCGAAATCAGCATCACGACGGAGCGGGCGCCGTTCTTTGACCCACGACGAAGGCCGCAATGGGGCCAGCGACCAACGGTGAGTTGCTGACTCAGTTAGGAATGAGACAGTTGGCAAATTTGACGTTGGTGTCTTTTCTTTTCGACCGGCAGGACTCTCCCACCGGAGCGAAGCACGAAGTGGCTGTGCCCAACGTCGTGCATCCTGGCCCTGGCCACTCATCTCCTACCAAGAGCATCTTCCAGGCGATCACCAGCGCCGCCAGTTCGCTCCCGGGCATCATTCACGATGGATTCACTTCACTGACCGGCTACCCCTCGCCCTTTGAGGACGACACCTTCGGGTCTCATTCCACGGCAGTCAAGACCGTCCTCCACCCGCTATCGCCGTCGCCTTCGCCCAGCGCCGGGCCCTCCTCTGCTGCGACCGAGACTCTGGAGTTCTTCCGCAAGCGTCCGTACCTGCTGCAGCAGGGAAGAGGAGGCAAGGGCTCGGGCTCCGGCTTCGTGCAACCAGAATACAGCTCAGGTACACTCACAAGATTAACCAGATTTCTTTTCTGACTCGGGCCACATGACGGTGACGAATTTCGTATGACGACGTAACCGACTACGATCCTAAACATTAAAGTTAATGTGCAATTTCTGTACGAGAGATCCCTTAAGTTTCAAGCGACTTATTTGTAACCACTGATAAGAGTTGAAATAAAAGGGATTTCTTTTGCAATAAATTGTGCCTTCCTTTGTTTCACTTCTAAAAATTCGCATTTCGCATACGAAATTGGATCGGAAAATTCGCTAATCGACTGAATCTCGACCGGGCGTTCTCAGACTGCGTCTTGTGTGCTTGCATTTGTACAAACTTCGCTAACTTGCCGATTTGCTAATTGCTACTAACATTGTACAGGCTTCAAGCCCGTCTCCGCCCCGTTTCACCTCGCCTCGCAGTATTACGCTTCGACAACTGTCAAACCGCCATCGGCTCTTTCAGGCATCGGCGGCGGCATCACGAGCACAACGCCAGGTACAATCGAGGCGTACTTTGCGGAACAGGACAACGAAATCCACAAAGACAGCTGGCGAGGGCCCACAACGCCGAGGTCTCCGAAGCACTTCACAATGAGCGACCTGGCCGCATGGCGCGCCGCGACTTCCGGGCTCGGCACGCGGAAGCATCCGTTCAGTGGCTACGGAGTCACGTCGACGACGCCCCGCCCGAGCTACTTCGTCTCCAGCACAACGCCCGTCTCCTTCACAGCGCAGTGGCAGGACTTCAACAAGAAGTACACAAAAGGCGAGATCGAGGAGGCGAAGGAGCGAATCTTTAGCCTCTTCTCGAACCCCGAGCCCAAATCATCCTTTGACTCAATCATGTACATGCGAGCGCCAGCCGAGTCGAAGCACAGCCAGGCCGAACGGAGCGGAGGCGCCTTCGATGACCTTATGAAGATGTTCAAGTAAGGAACGCTCGCATTTGTGCAGATTTAAGATTTTATTTGACAAAAAAGTATTTTACTAATTTTACCTGCCGATCCTCTTTCGTTCAGGATGGGATTCAGTTTCGGTGCCGGGCAGAAGGACGCCAACGCCCAACCTCCGCTGAGTTACAGCGCGGCACAGCACGAAGACTCGGCGAGAAGCGCGGCAACGGTCGATGGCTGGAAACCACTTGCAAGGCCAGGCTCGCCAGGTACCGTACAATTGAAGCTACTTCTCCAGGCAGAACTTTGACTTCTAATTTGAATATTCTTTTAATGCAGCCTTCAGTTTCGGCGGTGTGAAGCCGACGCCCACTCCACTGTACCCGGGACTCGGAGGAGCTGCGGGCAGTCACTACAGCAGCAGCATAAAACCTTACTTGCCCAAGAGCACATACAGAGACTTCTTCAACCCCACAAAGTCACACTACAGCGCGACGAAAGGTAAACTAGAAGTCTGCAGCTGCAAGAATGCTTCCCGTAAAGCGCAGTTTCACGCTAATATAACTACGTTCCAATATTTTCTGTTTCAGTGCCTCATTTCGCCCTGAACGCCGTGCCAACACCCGCCGACTTTGCCGCACACGCAGCGGGTGGCTCACATTATGACGGAAATGCTTTGAAAAGACCTGGTTCCGGACTGGACTTCTTCCCACTCAGCGGAAAACCCGAGTTTGATTTCAGCTACGTGAAGCCCATGCACTCCGACCAGTTGGCGCTCTCGCCCTCGCCCTCTGCCCACTTCCGATCGACAACAGTCCGCCCCGTCGTGCTCGGCTCGGACGTCTACTCGCCAAGCGCCCTCTCGGCCATCAGGCATCAGTTCCAGGACGACCCCGCCATCGAAATCATTCCGTCGTCTGTCTTCTTCAAGCAGAAGGGCAACATGGCCGACATCGCAGCCATCATCAAGCCGCCCGACCTCTCGTCCGACCTCGTCAAGGCCGCGCTGCCTCCTCAAATCGCATCTGTGCCTCAGCTCAGTTTCCCGACGCAACAGCTGATTCAGAACCCACATAGCTTCACGAGCTTGTCACAACTGCAGAATTATTTTGCGACCGCACAGCCACAGCCAATGATCGCCCTCCAACATCCCGGCCAATTCATGTACCTTTCCAACGGGCAGATTGTGCACCAGTCTGGAGCTCCGGGGGCAGCGACGGGGACTCCGTATCAGCACGCAGCTTTGCTGCAGGCCGTCAGATCCTCTAGTCAAGGAAACGCGGCAGGGAAGGGTCCGAAGGACGAGCTTGGGTTCACAGACTTCAAGCTACCTGCAGGTACAATAAACTTAATTAAAAGCCCTCATCTTGCTTGGTGAAGAGTTTGATTAAGTTGAGTCCTTGTTTGCCTTCCAGGACTTGACCCGGACATCGCCTCTCTCATCAGGACAGAATTAGAGAAGGACGACGTTCCAGAGGAGTACCGCCAAGACTTTCTGAAGGCCAAGGAGGAGGAGAAGGGAAAACGAACGCACTCGCACGTGCGATACTCCAATCAGCCTCAAGGCGCAGGCTCCTCGATGAGGGTGACGGTGCTGAAGCCACATGAGAGCAAAAAGGGGGCAGGTAGCAGCGCCAGCGTCGCCAGAGTGCAAGCCGCAAGAGACAGCAAAAGCAGTAGTCGAGGCGGCGCCAGCTCCAGCCAGTCCAACCGGCGTTCCGACTCGCCGGTCGGTTACACGAGCAAGCCAGAGGTGAAATTCCACAAGCCGGTGCCCATCACGCCGACGATGCTGACGCCCGCAAAGGGGAAGCCCATCCGCGCCTCGCCCGTTCCGCGCTACGTCGTGGAGCTGGCGAGGAAGCTGAAGAACGAGAAGGACGTGCAGGGCATTGTGCGGGTGAGCACGAAGCGAGAGCGGGGCCCGCCAGTGGAGTACCTCTACCCGGTGCGGGGATAGTCAATTCAACTAGCTAGTAATTAGAGTAGCCGTACCCAATCGTTGCCACCTTGCCTCGACTTTGTGTATAAAACTGTTTATAGCGCCTGGCGGTTCGCTGTTGTAATTTATTTCAAGACTTGTTGCAATTTGTGACTAATTAAAATGTTATTTTAGTTATTTTAGTCGTGTTAACCCTAAAGTTAATGTTGAATAGTTAATAGTCATTTTTTATTGTATTTGCTCATTATGCGCGTGCGATACGCGTACAAAGTGTAATAAACGTAAACTGCATTTGACTTGGAATCGCCTGCCGTCGTTATGTGCTAAATTAATTTGCTATTCGCGAATTATTTGCACTATTCTTCTGGTCCGCTCTGCATGCATGCGTGCAATCATTCATTAAAGACGAGGGAAAACAAAAGAGAGAAGAGCAGAGAAATGAGAAATCGACAATCGAGTCAATACCCGAAATAATATCTGAGTTGAGTTGTCCGAATCCTCATTCATCAAGATTACATTTATCGACTAAATTGAATCACTGCACGAAGCAGGCAGGCAGGCCAGACTGACAACAACGCAACGATCAGACAGTTCGTTGTTGATTGTGGAATCGATAAACGCACAACGCGTATCAGAACTTTCTGAACGTTTGGCCATACAATCTGCTTTTCTACTTTTAGTCAGATGTAAAGTGGGTTAAACCCGACACAAAAGAGACGGCACACGAAGGTAACAAAAACGGAAAGGTAAAACTAAAGAGCACGAAAAAAGGCCATAGGCGATAAATTCTAGTAAATCACACACGCAGTCCAATGCCATATGCCCCAGTGCCAGTTCAAATCAGTTACGAAGTAATTAAACTCTTTGTCATCAGTTACTCGTTCCTCATACTCGGCCGTGTTCAGAATTGTGTCAGTCGAAAATTCGATCTTCAGACTACAGACCAACTGAAATTAGTAAGTTACATTGAGGTTCAGGTAAAAAGAACCTAAAAATTATCTGTAAAGTTAAATCTGTTGATGCTGAAACGAATACACTGATTTAACCTTAATTTCTTCCAGATCCAGTGAGATCATGGCCGAATTGACGCCCGCAGACAAAAAAGACGCTGTGAACCAAACCAGCATCGAATCTCCGGAGCTGGTTGACGAACATACTCAAACAATGGCTGTGGTTCTCGCGGAGGAGGCATCGGGTGTCCCACTTGACCCCGCACTACAACCACCGCCAAGCAAGTCCCGTGCTTCTGATTACTGTGACCGAGCCACATCTCCTCTCAACACCAGAGCGCAGAAGTTTCAGGAACTGGAGAGAATCACAGGCCACATAATCATTCACAAATTCATCACGACTGCGTCCACGGCTGACAATATCGGTATTAGAGCCGGTGCCGGCGACCGAGACTCCAAAATAGTTGAATTCCACCGTCTTTCAGAAACGTTTCCACTCTCCCTGGCTTCGCTACCTTCATTCCAGACAACCACCGTCGAATTCACACAGAATCAAGTCATTTCCACCGTGCAAACGCACACGGCGACGGAGCAGCGCAAGAGGAAGCCGAAGCCTGATGACCGTCAAGGAAGTGGAAAGCGAGCACAGAGTGAAAACCGAGGCCCCATGCCAACCACTGCCACCGAGTCTAGCAAAAACGATCAGGCGCAAGGCAGTGAAGGTTTATCACCCAGACGATCCGCATTCGAGGGAATTCCTATTCCAAAGCCCGAAAAGACGATCCGGGAGGAAAGTTTGAATCTTGAGGACGAAATTATTGAGCAGAGGGCCACATCGCCTGTGCACCAACCACCAGGCTTAGTTGCAGAAGCGGTTCAGCCGCTGTCTCCTTCAACTGCCATTCCAGAAGAAAAGACCGTTGCTGTAAACGTAGGCGGAAGTTTCCAGGAAACGCCCGCAGTTCCAATTACAAAGGAAGTACGAAGCGAACAATTGGGTTCTATACCCTCGTCCGACCCAGATTGCCCAGGCGCAAGCTCCAGAGAGCATCATGAGCAGCCGAAGGAAGACCCATGTGACAAAATCGTAGCCAAGCTCAGCCAGGAAAGGCGCATGTCCCAAAAGATGCCAACGAACGAGGAGGAAATGTCGAGCATAACAATACTTGGCAACGACGACGAGGACAGCTGCGACGGGAGCGACGTAGAAGACCTCGTCGACTCGGTCAGCATTTCCAGTCACAGCCATCGAAACACTGCCGTCAAGTTCCAGACGACGATGGCCCACACGCGCCCAGAGCCCGTTAATAAAAGTGTCGCTGCACAAACAGACGAGCGAAGTTTCGTCCGGAGCCAGAGCCACTTGCGGCAGGTCACCGCGAGCAAAGCCAGCGCCGGAGCCTTGTCTACTGGTGACGGTGGTGGCGATGCAGAGTCCGACGCGGACGTGATCGACATCAAACTGCAGGTTGAGAAAGTGGACCTCCGAGTTCGAATCGGAGGCGGTCGGAAACGGCTCCAAACCCCACAGGCACTGTCAATCAGCTCGACTTCGAACTTGAACCGGAACAGGTTGTTGGGGGATGGAGGCAACATTTCGATTGACTTGCTGGAACTTCGAGGCAAAGGCCTTCGACCTCAACAGCGGGTAAAGGAGACGCCAATCCGGAAAAATTCTACGGAGAAATCACGCCAGGATTCTTAAGGCACGATTTAGCTTATGAAGCATTGTTTTCAGTTTGTCGGATTGAATTAAGTCGAATTTTAGGTCAATGCGCCAAGTCAAGCGAAGCGTGATTAGGAATAGAACGCCGTGAAAATGAGTTGAAAGGGGAGAAGATGAAACATGCCAGAGATTCGCATCTTGTCTTGTGAGGGCGTGGAGCGTGCGCATTACCAACCAAAAATTCATTTCAAATCGCAAATCGATACGAGTGCGAGTGAGCTCGTCGAGCTGTCAAAACAGTAAATGAGTAAATGTAAACAATCGCTTATCTAATCTCCTTCTAGTTAAAGTAAACATTCTAGTCATCATGTCTTGTGTGCATAGTTTGAATTAAATTAACAGTGTGTGCTTAAGTCAGTATTTAACTGTGGTCATGCTTTGGAGCGATGAATAAATTAACAAGTGCGTTGTGAAGAAACGAAACGAATATGAGTATCACAGACGAAGACGGGACCCTCAAAGACGACGAGGAATTTCCACCGTTTGACTCACAGGAGCCCTCCTCCACCATGTCGCCATGCAGAAACCCTCTGCTCCTGTTCTCCACCACCCTGATAAACGACGGGGACTTCAAACCCTTCACACTCCTCTGGGCGCTGCTCCAACTCGGGAACCTCATTCTGCTGACCCTTTTCATCCTCCCGAGCTCGAAGCGAATTGTATGGAGGCTCCTGGCCACCATTTACTCCCTCGTCCTCCTCCTGTTGGCCTACTTCATCCTGCAGTCAACGGAGCTCATTGTCTGGTCCTCCCTCTTCTGCATCGTCAACCTGACTTACTTTGTTGTGCGAGTCGCCAAATGGCGGGGGCACTTCTCGGCAGACACCGAGCAAGTGTACAGGAAGCTCTTCGCCCCACTCCGGATAAGCCGACCACAATTTTCCCAGATCCTCAGCTGCAAACGCAATATGCGGCTCCTTCAGTCGGGGGAAAAGTACGCGACGGAAAAAGTTACCCGAGTCGACTCGCTGAGTCTCGTTCTGTCCGGAAGGTAAGGTGAAATGACCAAATCGAAGAGAGATGAATTAGCATCAGCTGAAGGAGAGATAAGACTAATGCATTGGTTACATGGTTATTCAGATTACTCGTCTCGCAACAAGGACGTCCGCTTCATATCATTCTGCCGCACCAGTTTGTGGACTCGCCCGAATTCTTCGGAGTGGCCACCGACGAGTTTTTCCAAGTGACGATTACTGCAGTCGAAGAAACCAAGTTGCTGGTCTGGCATCGGGACAAACTCCGTCTGACCATCATGGAAGACGAATTCCTGAAGATCATGTTTGATCACATTCTCGGGAGGGATGTCGTGCGTAAACTGATTCAGGTATGGCCAGAAATGCTAGAAAGCAGCAAGTGTGGACAAATTAGCTCTTCGTACACTCGGCTCATTCTGATTCTGCAGGTTAGTGACTCCGCCACCGTGCCACCCAACACGAGCCCTCCTTCGATCGTGAAGCAGACCGACCTGCATGGTGACAGCGGCAGTGGAACCTCTGACGAATGCCATCCGATGCTCGCGGTGTCTGACGGGGCTAACGCGAATGTTACCATTAAAGACTTGAGCCAAATAGGTAAGACGTGAGACCAGACGATAAGACACAACAATCAACAATTAGATTCCGGAAAGTCCGAAATTGATTCCATGCCGAATATCTACGCAGGTTTATTTAGAGATATTTATGCGTAAATTCTTCCACTTGCACGCAGCCGTGGATCCGAGGATTAAATATGTTGGTAAGAGAATTGAGTGTACACGTATTTTAATGCAACACCGACCTTATTAGCTAAGATTTCTGTTTTCGTCCAGCAAATGAAATCTGGTCTCTTACGAAGATTGACGAAGAAATGACGCCTGTGTAATGCTGCTGCTGAATTTATGTTTTTGCTGTGAGTACCATACGGAATTGAGTAGCGGCACTTTGACGTTGAGACTAATAAATATAATGCTCTTGTTTTTAGATCAATTTAACTTCCATCTCAACGATATTCTTCCGGAGATACTGGACTCATGTTGCGTTCATTTCATTCCAAACTCGAAACTTCAATGCAATTTCATGGAATTTGTGGCTACTCTTCCTGAAACCAGAAACCTCGAGCCTAACCGTTGTTGAATTAGTTAAGTTAGCTAGTTAGCTGAAGCTTAGTAACCTTGTACCGCACGTGCTAAATCTAAGTCAGTCAGTCATACCATACCGTCTTGTATACGCAAAACTACCAATAAAGAGATGATAAACATGAAACGAAAGTCCCGTTTGTCCCAAGCCGATGATGGATTACCTCATCTCATCTTCCAAATGAGATATAGTAGGAGCACTGCTTTTACTCTTTGGCTGTGATGATGCGAGCAGCCGCGCACATTGATTTTGAACTCGGATCTTGAGTCTTGAGCAACGCATTCATTCATTTGACACTTTCACTTTAATCACCGGCTGGAGACTGTTAACTCGTCTAAGGTTTAGTTTGCCGTTCCTGTTGCTCATCAAGCCGGATAAATTGGTAAGTTGCCGATTCACTGCGAGACTGCCAGCACTGCGTTGAATTGAGTGCGTAATCCGATCATTTTGCAGGATGTGCAGTGATCTGCTCGTCTGATCGCACGTCATATCAAACACTTAAGGATCTCTTTGCACTCAGGATCGGCAGAATGATGCAGAATGGCTGGCGGTCGTAGACTTACCAGAGGAACTCCTTCTTCCAAGCAGAATTTAGTCTACCCAACTGTTCCGCCGCCAAGTGATGAACGGTAAGATAAAAGCTAAGCTGGCGAACAGAACTAGTAAATCAGGAAACAATGATCAGTAAGATCAGATTTTACATTCAAGGCTGATTTTCGATTTCAGGCAGGCATTTGAGATGAAGCACATTCGGATCCCTGTACTGCCGAAGGAGTCATGCTTCCTCTTCGAACTCATCGTCTGCCTGCATGCGGCGCTCTTCACCGGGCTTCAGTTTCTACACTTGTACAAAACAGTCTGGTGGCTCCCGCAGAGTTTTAATGGATTTGGAATGGTACTGTACTACATTAGCATCTTAAGTCAAATTACAATGTATACGTGCGCAATTTCTCATTTTAATTGAGAATTTATTCTGCCACAGAATTTTCACATGATCGACTTGCGCCTCGTCGCATATATCTCGGCCGTTCTCTGCCGTCGCGTGCTCTATTTGATCCTCAAATCAGTATTACCAAACTTCAGCATCCGAGCCCTGCAGACACTGTTCACCCTGCAGTTGCTAATCTTCATGTGGCTGCCGGCGTTTGCGTTATGGAAGGAACGAGGCTACTTTGTCGCGTACTTGTTCGCTCCCTACGTGTGGTACTTTTACGTGTTTGGTCCCTCAGTTTGGGCGCTGTGGGAAATCGACGAGTTGGACAGCCCCTCGCACTCGCTCCAGTATCACGTTTGCAGCAGTGACGCCAACAATACCCGTGAACAGGTTGAAATACTCAGGGAACATTTCAATACACGACTCAAGCGCATAATTGCACTTACGTCGTTCGTGACGTATTACTCATCGTTTATACCGTGGTGTTTTGTTCAGACATACGTTTATTACGGTGAGTGCACCTCAATTTATTGATTAATTAAGCCATGAAACTAATTAGCTAAAACTTGTGTAGATTTTTGGTGGGTCGCCCAGCACTTCCTCCTCAGCTGGCTGGTGCTCTTCTCGTTACTCCTTAGCCGGGGCTTCTGCCCAGACTTCTCAGACGCCCTTCACAAAGTTGCGTGTCACCTCGGCACGTGGAGAAGATTGCGGCCGAATCACATCCCGTCACAAATGTGGGCGGGTGACATAATCTTCCCGCCCGGCTCCATCGTCAAGCACCAGCGCGAGCTGTACAAGGCGGAAGGGCTGCTCAGCACCGCTTCAGAGCCGGGAAACGTAACTCACCAACGATTTCAGAGTCTGTTCAGCGGCAGCGTGTTCAGCAAGACACTCCTCTGCTTCCACGTCGCCGTGCTGGGTTTGGGCACGCTCATCCTCATTCGAACAACCGAGTGGTACCAACTGATATCAATAGCGTGCGTACTTACGACGGCCCTCTACACATTAATTCGCCTCCTCGTGAATTTTCTTGTGCTGTTCAAAATGTATCAGGCTGAAGAAATTCTCGTTCGACATGGACACTGAACTGAAGCAATTAGAAACTTATTGCTGATTAATTTAGAAACTTTAATAAAGGTTGACCCGTTGCGAATGTCTTTTTGTCAAATGATGTTGATGTTGATAGCCGTGCACTGGCACATCTCCAACGTCAGCGCCACTTCGCCGTGAATCTGATCGCCTTTTAGCGATAGCAAATTAAAAAGTGCATTAGCATAAATTCGTTTTCTGAACGCATTTAATTCCATCAATTAATCACTTAACTTTTAGCAATTCAACTAAATAAATCCGTGGTATGGTCGAAAAAGGAAATCAGCTCTTAGATAACATTTCAAAAGTGAGAATGCCAATGCGGTTGTAATTAGACTAATTTTGAAAACGGAAAAGATATTCTGAGTCGGACTTTGATTTGTCGAGCGGTGGACGTCTTCTGATTCGTCCCTCCAGACTCTGGTCCAGGCTGTGCCTCACGTCTGGCACATCGTCAGTTGTTCTGGACTCACGCCTCGGATTGGTCCCGATGGTGGCTCGCCGTTGGAGTCCTGATTTTGGGCTTTTGAGCTCCTGAGTGCTTGACGGCGACGACGGCGAAGCTTCTTCAAATCTCTGAGGAAGTGGAACGTTGACGCTGACTATGATTTCGGGTTGAGTGTCACTAAAAATACGCCATGTCACTGTCATTAATTTCGCTGATCATTTGTTTCGAGTCAGTAAACTTACCACAAACCCGTTTCCGACTCTTCGATAACCCGAGCAATGAGCTTGCGCCTTGGCGTGCGACTCGGACGAACGTAAATGTCATACATTACTCGTCCGTGCTTCGGTTTCCTTCGCATCGCGAGTACCACCGTTGTTTCCGGACTCTTATCGCGAATCAGCGCCTGCACCTTCTTAAAATCCCAGCTGAGCACCGTTCTGTGATTGACCTGCAGAATCTCGTCTCCAACTTCAAGATTGTGATACGCCGGTGAGTTTACATCAACGCGAGTGATTAAGTGTTGTCCAGTCTGGCTATACTGCTCGAATTCGAATCCCTGTCGTAAAGTAAAGGTTTCCTTAAGTGGGGAGACCTAAGCTTATTGGCGGCTATTTTGCGCTTTTCTTACGAATTTTTGATCCTTTCGCTTCTTGAGCGTGACCATTTCGCAAGTGGCCGGTTGAAGCACCAACGAATCGCGGGACTTGATAATGTCATCGCAAATTTCGATTATCTTTGTGCAGAGGTACTGAACTTCTTCAATAATGTTATCCGCAAAACTATCTCGCTGACTGAGCAAAGCCAACTCAAAGCAGTACTTGGTCAATTTGGTCCCGATATTGATGTATTCTATTGTTCCCAGAAATGGAATCCATCGGAGCAGCGTTTTGCCAGCGTCAAGCAAGTACACGGCGGACGCCAAGTAGTCAGTCGGTATGCGATTCCTTTTTGGAAGGTTGGTCAGCTGAGATCTGTACGTTTTGCAGCGAACTGATAACTGCGAAGCGAGAACCTGAAGTGTGACCCAATCAGACTCCATTTCCTGTCAACGTTAAACAAGACTCTGATTACACAACAAAATTAAAATAAATGGAGTAAATCGGCACCAAAAGCCTACCCGTTTCAGGGACTGAATAGCGTCATGCAACAGAATTTGGTCTCCCACGCGTGTAACTCCAAGCCCCTCCAAATCTCCAGCCATCAAATTAAGCAATCTGGATCCAATTATGGCCTTATCACGAAAACTTTGGCTGTAACCACAAATTGGATGTCCCAAACCTGCGTAAACGATGCCATTACATTCTCAATTAAAAATTTACGTCTTGGTTCAAACAGTTGGCCTTAATTTGATATACCTCCAACCCAATCAGCGACTTCAGCAGCAGCCCACTGATCAACACTTATATTCGTCATTGTTCTTCCAACTCAAATACCAGAAACCACAGATTCGCAAAATTGGAATGAATTGATTGTCTCAGTCTGACGTAGAGAAATGAAACGAATGCGCCTTCGTCACCTCCAATTTTTGACAGCTGCGTATTCTTTGTTACAGTTTCAATTGCAAATTGCCTGCAGTACGTAGACTTCTATATTAGCTGATTAATTCATTAAATTGTCATTTTTGATTTTTCTATGCTCAAACCAGGAAGATTACTTTAATGTTTGGTCTATCGCCTTCGTATTTTGTATCATTGGATGCTTTCCACGTTCGGTTTCCTCGTCGCTTGAACCGCATCTTTCCACACGCGTTCTACATCCGAAATCCGAACCCGAATTCGGACGTTGACGTTGGTTATCGATTCTTTGCCGACTTAGCTCTTTACTCTTGTCTTGAGTTACTTCCTGGAGTCAGAGTTGGAGTTGCGTGCTATCTTCGATTCGAGTAGAGTGAATCTATCAATAAAGACGCATCAATTTAAAGAATATGTGAACTTAAATCACGATAGATATTTTCGCGATTACGTCTTTTAATTGACGGCGTTGCTTTGTCGTTTTTAAATGGAACATCGAAATATTTAGATAGGCTTCATTCGGTAAAAGTCGTCTTCTGCCTCGGATTTGGAATTAACTCACGGAGGAATAAATTCGGCCTTGCACGATACGAAACGAGAAACGACAACGATTGTGACTCGGAGATATCGACATCAACATAAAAATGTCTCAACTCGTCTTGAAAAGCTTATCAGTGCTCTTGGGTCTCTTCTTCATCTTTGTTGGATTCATCAAGGTGACTTCATTTGTGAATAAAGATCTTCACAAAGACATGGTGAGTTCCCGGCGATTATCGAAAGGCTGTGTCTGTGTCGTCGCTGTAACTAATTTCTGATTAACTATTGGGGTTTATCGCAGAGAAAGGAGTTTGTCAAGTACGCCAAAGTGTTCCCTTTAGCTCATACGATTGGTTTCAAGGTTTCTTCCAAATGGTACCGCCGAACCGTTGGTGGCCTCGAGATCGTGTGTGGCTTCCTTCTCGCAGTTGCGCCAAATGGTAAGTTTATTCACCTCAAATTAGTGCAAATTTATTACGGAACCTCCTAGAAAATGCGTTTTCGATCTTGCTTTTGATGCTGTCAGCTTTACTCAAACGAGGAATGAATGCGATTCTGCTCCTTCTGACTGTGCTCAGCGCCTACTCACACTTTCTGGTTGACCAAAAATTTGAACGAACTGCTCCAACTCTCGTAAGTTAATTTATTATGGTCACTTTCGGCAACGAAAAAAAAGTCGTTTAAAAAGGGAATTCTTCGTTCAGGTATTTTTCTTCATGCTCTCTTGTCGCCTGGTGGTCGAGTATCAGCAAGAACGGAAGCGGAGACTGAAAGAAGCCGAGGATTTGGCACGCTTGAAGGAAAACGGCGAGAAGATCGATTGAGGATAAGAAAGCCAAATTGCCAAACCACTGAACCACTTTCAAGCTTTAAGTTGCTCTTGTCAATATGCCCACCTCAGACAGTACTCTTGATTCTTGTGTCTGTCAACCTCACATTAGCATTGCATTCACAATCTAAAGTTCCTTGCTCCATGTCCTTGATTCTGTTGTCTTGCTGAACTGTCAACCGTCAGGCCAACCTCATTGTAATGATTAGACCTTATCTATCAGCTGAATTGTCAAATTTTGTAGATATTGTCTGTCTAACTGTGAACTACATTGAAGTTAAATTGGTAGCAATAAATCAGCACTCTTCCTGTGGACGTAAGAAAAACCCATTTCGTAATTACAAGGTGTTTGAATAATGAGTAAAGTTTTGCAATTTTAATCCCGTTAAATTAAGCTTATGCTTAGGCCACTTAAAGCAAAGAACGCCAATGCTCGCAGTTCGGAGCGCCAACTTATCCGATATCCTTGCCAGTTTTTAGCAATGCCAATGCCTTCTCCAAGTTGATAATAGCCGCAGGGACGTCATCGAAAGTTAGCGCAGAGCTGGCCCATTTGCAGTACTTCTGTGCCTTTGCAATTTCGTCCACTCCCAGCGTGCCACCTTCTGCGTGAAAGTAAAGTAATGATACATTCGTAAGTTCCAGAAAATATACACTTTAGGATTTGAAATGAATACAGTCAATTGAACCTTGTGTCTGTGGAATGGCGACGACTACTGCTGGCTCCGGATCCGTGAGCTGGGAATGGACCGACTGGGACTGAGACCAACTTGCGACTGCGGGTGGAGGTTGCCCTCTTTCGCCACCATCTGTACCTGACCATCCGAAGTTTTGTGCTGGTGGAGGCACATTAATAGAGGGGCCCTCTCTATCATCATCTTCCGACTCCATCGGCCCTGGTTTGGGAGCCACGCCAGTCTTGAGGCAGTTGTGAATGTATGCCGCCTTCCACTTGGCATACTTCCGCTTATCGTCGAATTCCTCCGACAGCTCGCCATTGTTAAAGTTGCAGAGCACATCAATCAGCACACCAGCATTATAGAACGCTTTCACAACATTCCTGTTTAGGGCAAGCACAAGCAACTCATTTTAATCGGGTAATCGAGTCTCTCACAATCTTATTGCATTGCTTGGCCGGCTGTACTTCATCAACCTTACTTGTTAAAGACGGAGTTCCGGTCCTGAGTATCTGCCCACGAAAACAGCTTGAGAATGTAATTTTCAATGTAAGCTTCGGCCACGCTGTCGTTTGTTATCGATTCATTATCATGGAGTTCTTTCTTCTTCTGTTCAAGAGACGTCAGCAACGAAATAATGACGGTCTTGGCTTCTGGCGATGACTTGTCGATGGCGAGTCCAGTTTGGACTGCGTGGTACTGAC
>WIXG01000767.1:0-22627 GCA_009869945.1 Mesaphorura yosii
CAGGAGGACATTACAACTTTGAATAGCAGGCTCCTTGACCCCAAAAATCCAAACATTGACACTGGTGAGTTTGAAAACTGTACCTGGGTTTTCAACACAAAGAAGAAGGTGAAGCTTTACAATCAAAGGAAGAGCATGGAACTGAGGCAAAGGTTAGCTGCAATTGGCCATCGAATGTATGTGATCAATTCACGAGACTACATTGCCGGTACGAGGAACAAATGTCCGAAAAGCCTCCTCGATCCTGATGACAGTAAAACTGGTGGACTGGTTTCCTCGTTAACGGTGGGGGTCGGCAGCAGAGTCATGCTCCGCCACAACATCGACGTTGGGTTAGGGTTAGTAAACGGCGCTTGCGGGGAAGTTTTAAAGTTGGAATGGTCTCTCTTCAAGAGAGTCCAGCAAACGGAGGGCGACATGCCAACAAAAGTCTACGTGAAATTCGATCATGAGATTCCTGGGTACGAGAATAGTACTTATCCCATCAGGCCAATGTCCATCAACTTCTATGGGAAAAGAAATGTGTACATCTCCAGGCAGCAGTTGCCCTTGATTTTATCTTGGGCCATTAACACCCACAAAATGCAGGGGGTCACGCGTGACATGATTGTTATTGACCTGGCATATAAACTGTTCGCAAAGGGCATCGCTTACGTTGCTTTGAGTCGGTGCACCAGCCTCCGGAAATTAGGAATCTCGGGCATTGACGTCAGCCAATTGCTTACCAGCCCAGACTTTACCCCATTCGACCCGCGAGCGTTTGCAGAAATGCAGCGTTTACGCGCGCAAACAGAAGCCCAAAATGACCTCTGAAAAGTAGGAGATAAAACACAGTTCCGTAGCGAAAAGGTCTTCCTTTGGTGAGAGGGCGCTCTCAAAAGGATGAAATAATTTTTTGGAATAAACTGTGCTTAATTCGTGTACAGCAAAGCTCTCACCAAAATTGGCCTCCCCCTTTTTAATAAAAATCAACCGCTGAAGCTAATACCATCCGCCTTCCAGAGATTATTTTGCTTACAAGTGCATTTCCCCTCCTCCCCCGGCTAACCAACCTTGCTTTGATAATCTTAAGTTTAGTCAGGACCTAGTAAATTTGCAATTTACAATCATATTTATTTACCATCACTTTGATCATTGAAATAAAGAATTCTAAATTATGAATCGGTTTGTCTCAAATATTACCAGCAACTGTGGAGGAACTCCTTGAAATCCCCCCTTCCCCGAATTCTACCAAAAACAAGGGAAATATGCCTGTACCTTCCTTTTGGAAATTGTAAGCTTTAATGCTGCTAAACAATTCAGGTAAATTGGTTCATAACAACCGATTATTGTTATCTCTCTCTGGGTTAGGCTCCAAACATTTTTTGCTGCATACCGGGTAAACACAAATAATTGAGGAGTAGCACACGCATAACTCCATGAGAGATGAGTACACCCGGTACACTTGAGAAAAAATTGCTCTCCCTCCTCCTCTCTCTCTCATATCTCTTGTAGTCGCTTTTGTACTGCTGAGGATGCAATGACTGTGTGCTCCTACCACACCAACAGAATGCCCTTGGTATTGACCTTGATCTTGCATTTCCTTCCTAAGAATTTTTAGCGCTGACGAAGCTAAAACACAACTACAAAGAGAGTCAGTCTCTCCAATCTTTTCTTGTACTCCGACTATTCACTTCAACCTCTAAATGCTAATTTCAAGTCACCCATTGACCAGACTTGCCTTGGCCACTTGAGCGAGAGTTAAGAATAGGTCCTTGCTCGACTTTGGTCCGGCGGAGCCGGGCCGATGTCCATCCACGACTGCATTCGGTCATCATGATTATCATGATGGGTCCAGGCGGGGGATTTTTCTTAAGAAGGGGCCAATTTTGGTGAGAGCTTTGCTGTACACGAATTAAGCACAGTTTATTCCAAAAAATTACAACTCTGCTCTGCTGACGGGAGTAACGACGGACGTCGGGTTGGCAGCACTAGAGTCAGCGTTGGAAAACCTCAGAGGGAAGCCACCAAATGTAAAGACGCTACGGAAAATTCGTATGAAATACAGGAGCCAGAGGGGAATTGCGGACATGGAACAACTTCAGGAGCTTCAGATTACCGGCGGTGGCAGGACACTGACAGACATCGGAGTATATTTCGGGCTCGCTTTGGCGGGAGAACGGCTGCGGCGCGTGACGTGTGGCCAATGCGGTCTCGAACCAGAGGTGTCGGATCGAAGCTTGGCCTTCTTGGAGGAAGTGAAAGGTGGGGGGCTCAATGGTCTCCTTGCACAGTTCAAGTATCAAAGACACTGAAGAAATTGTGTAATCAAGTCATGTATAGCCGAAAATGTGAAGATTTGTGCTGCCAATAGTTTTATATTCTAGCTGTAATTGTAGTTGCATTTATTCATTCAAACACCCCAAGAATAGGCAACGTTAATTTGAATACACAACTTTGATAAGCTCAAAATTAATATTTAAAAAGTCATAATGATTATTAGATGATGATTTTGATAAAATTCTTACTAATTTTTTAATTAATTACGATCCAATTTGATCTCTCAATATTAATTAATATTTGTTTAGCGGTAATTGGGATACTTCCCAGAACTGAATCTTTAGCTGGTCATGGCTTGCCGATCCATCAATGGATCCTGAACTGCTGAAATAAAACCTACCATTGTTTATGCAATATAAGATGACCTGTTTGTCATTGTACTATTATTATTAATACGAAGGACGGCACGGACCAAAAATTACAAAAATTCTAAACGTGGTCAAAATTTTGTTCGCTAATTCAGATGACCTAACGTCATGAAATCCATTGTTTATATAAAGCAGCTCCAGCGCCTTGTCAAAGCAGTCCCCTTGCACCGTAAGTATTCGGGTGATCGGTCCAACTGCACTTCGTTCTCGCTCGCAGCGTACTCTTCGAGGTGTCGTGAGTCCAGTGTTGGAACCTCCACCTTGTCTTCCATGTACCTAGAAATATCTGCCGGTACCTGCCCTGTCGCTTCCATAGCGCTTGAGCCGCCTCTCATAAACTTTTCAATTTCAGAGGTTGAACTAAATGGAGTCTGAGCCTTTGCAGCTTGGTGCGTGCGAAGCGCACTCAGGAAAGTTGCGATATCACTCTTGAATACATTACGAACCAAGAATGAGTTGACTGCTCTCTGGGTCAAGAATTTATGCGTCTCCATGACGAAACCTGTCGTGAATTTTGCCCAGCTCTTGATGCGGGTCCAGGGGTGGAAATTTGGTTGCATGGGTGACCCAGCAGCCTTTGGCACGCGAAGAGAGTTGATACTGCGGAGCAACACTCTAATGTCCTTCCCCATGAAGGCCCCGTTCAGGAGACCCTCGTACGTTGAAAAACTTGCAAAGTTCCACCTTGTGATGTCGAAGTCATCGTTGGCTACGGAACCCTTGAAGTAAGCCATCAAATTCGCCAAGACTACCTTGTAGAAGGATGAGCTCGGATTCGACAGGACTGAGGAAATTGTACTTCTGATCGACATTGGCACCTTCCCCGCTAAGGTCGCGGCGGCGAATTTGGCTACCCTGTGACCGTCTGTAAGCTTGGCTACATTCTTGGCAACTCCGCGACCAACTTGAGTAAACCCAGTTGCCAAACCTAACCCTGTGCTGAAGCCGGTGTGCAGCCCAACAAACGTTGCTGGATTTGTCCAGTCCCACTGCCAGAAACCTAGCTTTCCGCCGTTAGCCAATATAGCACCACCATAGGCTGTGGCGCCACCGATTGTGTAACTGGCTCCCAGAAACACCTTTTGGGACGCAGTTCCGACACCGAACTTAGCTGCAGCGAACTTGTGCAAACCGTCTATGCTTCCAGGTAATCCAGAACCTGCTGAAAATCCTTGAAAAAGGGCATTATAAGTCCCAGGTCTGTCCCACCCCCACTGGCCTGGGTTCCAATTTTTGTTGGCCAAAGCTCCGAATCCGTACGCACCCACAGTGCCACCAGCAACCGTGAAGGTAGGACCAATTGCTGCAACTGAACCTACAAACCCGTACGGCAACAAAGCCCCTCCAATGCCACCACCAATCAATCCAAGCCATGTGCCTGGAAATTTAGAAAGTAGGACTGAAATTGTAAAGTTCCCGGAAATTTGCAACAAAGACTGGCTTTCCCCCAAATGGCACTCTGCACAGTGTTCGCAAACAAATTTAATTAAGCTCACGACCGTCTGTCTTACCTGCTTTGCTGAAATCCCATTGAGCTGGGTTCCAATTATTATTTGCTGCTGCAGCACCAAAGTATGCTCCAATTATGCCACACACGATCATGAGAATTGTTATGGCCTCCTCTCCATCCGGATCCACGAATGAGGCGGGTGAGTTACCGGCATACACGTATGGACTCAAGTACTGTGAACGTGGATCAACAAGGTAAAATCTTCCCAACTCTGGATCATAGATTCGAGCATGGAAGTTGTAGAGCCCAGTTTCTTCGTCGTACTCCTGCCCCGTGAATCTATAACTGATTTGGGCTGCTGGAGACTGACATCCGTAACATCGCTGCAACTCTCCGTATGGTGAGTAGTCGTATGCCGCCACCGGTCTACCATCCTTCACAATGAGCCGAACCGAACCAATGTGATCTGTCAGGACAGAATGGTACTCTCCGTTCCGAAGGAAACCGAGAAGCCCGCGTGGTCCGTACACGTAGCTCGTCTGCAGCACCTCTGCAATCTCTATCCTGTCTCCGGTGTCACGGAAAGTTGTCTTCTCATCGTACAGCGTCTGCCCGTTCTCATCGCGAAGATATTTCGTTTGAGTCATGAGTTGGCCATCCTTGTCAAACACTTCCTTCAGAATTCGTTCCCCCTGTCCATCGTAGCTGAACCGTAGCGCACGTCCGTCGCCCATTTCAATGCTCATAACACGGCGAGAGAGTGGGTCGTACCGAATACTGCTGATGTTTTTGTGTTCGGCTTTTACCACGCTACCAAACTGGTCGTGTTCCATAAAAAACGAAGTTTGTCCCATGCTTGGGGATGAAGTCTGCACACGGCTTACTTGATTCCGAGTCAGCGACAAATTGTAGCGTATAGAACCCGAGTAGAAATGCTCGTGGTTTCCATTCCCATCAATTTTAAAACTCATGTAATCAAATGCAGCCTGCCCTGCGCTTTGCGCTTCCGCCTTCAGAAGCGTCTCAACTATTCGACCCGTACCCAAATTGTGACTGACGTATGGCTTCAGGATCTCACGAAACTTACTCTCCAGGCAAGCAAGAGTAAACCATTTGTTGGCTTCCAACATCTTGAATATTGTGGCAGCGTCCTCCCGCCTTCCGCGAACCTGCACTTCTGGCACTGGGAAGTCAACCCCGCCTGACCACTCCAGGAATTTTGCCTCGAAATTTGAAGAGGTGATTGTGTTGTTATTCAAGAGTGAATCCTGCAGAATCAGGTTTTGTATATTGTCCGCGTACAAAACGAATGCGCTGTTCAGACTTCGCAGATCACGCCGTAACTCTACCAGACGGAAGAATGGATCCCCGAGCGATGTCATAATAGAATTTGTGCCAAAACCTTGAGTAAGTATGTACCCGTTTTCCTTAAGGAGGTCCCATATCACGACCGAGCCAGCGGAAGCACTTCCGGCGTCGGGTAGCACGGCTGCAAACGAATGTGATTGCAATGGTCCGAGCTGGGGTTCAGAATTCCCGGAAAAATACTTTGCTTTACTCAATTGCCCATGATTCCCGTAAGCAAATGCATAGCCATACTTGGATGCTGCAAATTTCTGAGCCATAAGTTTTTTCAAATAGTCACCCACTCGCCCTCCGCACTGCAGAGGCATGGAAAGCCAGTTAACGGAGATGCTGTAATCAGATTCGTGGACAGGGCGTCCAAGTGTATCCAACTGCCCTGTCCGCTTCAGAGCTGCCAAGCATGCAGTCCAAGTGATTGAGTCATTGTGCACCCGAACCATCTCTTCACTGACGTCATCGGCAACACGAAACTGCCTCGCGTCAGCTGAGCGCAGCCAGAGTGCTTCCGTCGCTGCGTTCATCACTACTCCTTCGCCAAACCCGTCCTGCCCATACCCGCCGGACGTGTAGCTCAATGAGAGTCGTAGAAATTTATCCTGGATATCTTCAAGCCATCCGGGTGAATTGTAAGCGAAAGTTCGAGTGAAGTCTGACTTACTTTCCCCCTTCTGGCCAAAGTGTGATTCTGTTTCAACTTGCCCACCTGCGGTATATGTGAATGACGCGAATTGTAAGGGGTCACTTGGAGTCCCGAGTCCCACCAACTGCCCGAGTTTGTTGTACATGTGCAACACATTGAGTTGAGGGTACTTAAGTTCTGTCAGCCTCCCTCGCCCGTCGTAATTCTTTTTCAACTCGAATACATGAGAAGCGGATGTCGTC
Organism: Mesaphorura yosii; assembly: GCA_009869945.1. Lineage (NCBI taxonomy): Eukaryota > Metazoa > Arthropoda > Collembola > Poduromorpha > Tullbergiidae > Mesaphorura > Mesaphorura yosii. Next base: position 6,385 of record WIXG01000767.1, read on the forward strand.
CGTTTACTTGTAAGCCTCCCTTCTTTGTTGAACTGAAGGTCATCTATGACTGGCGCAGCGCCTCCGCTTTGTGTATGAAGCCGCCTCCGTGATCCCTGCCGGTTTGGGAGGGATTCGTCCGGTAGATGAGTCTGGTGGTCCTGAACCATGGATTCCGGTATTTCGGCGTTAGTTCCCAGATACTGCTCCAGAAGGTGTTTGCCTGCTGGTTCCTTCAAGTATCCTGTCCGAGCGACTTGACCATCCGGATGGTAGTAAAAGAATTGAACAAGAGATGGCTGAGTAGCATTAGAACCGTTTGTGCTCCTGACCATTGTCAACGCAAATCGAATGTGTCCTGCGTGTGTGTACATGTACTCTGTTGGGTCTGCATCTGGGGTGGACTTGCGGACCAAGCGCCCCTCTTCGTACCTGTACTCTGTACCCAGATCCAGCCTCAATTCCAGTAGCTCGGGTGTTATTACTCGTAATTGTTCGCTATACTGGTTTCTTTTCCGAGCAGTACCGACGCGGTCATGGAAAACTGGGGGTAGAATTCTCGTCAGCTGCCCCTGTTCGTTGTATTCGAATGTGGTCAGCGCATGCTCGTACCCCAAGCCAGTGATGAGCTCGGCCACACGCAGTTTGGACTTGTCGAAAACCTCCACCTGTTGCTTGCCGTTAGGGTGCGTCTTTTGCTCATGTCGAAATCCAGCTGAAGTGGGCCACAGATTGTGCACCCACGCACTTCCTGCCGCCGACTCAAAACGAAGGGCGTAGCGGCCATTTCTTGAGTGCACACGTCCGGGCATGCCTACAATGCGCTTGCGTCGAAGTGGATTGGGTTCGTAAGAAATGCTTGTGAAAGGGTAGCCACCGTCGGAAGGGTTCAGATCATGTACCAGTCCCCTCAGCCCCTCAAATCCAGTTTCAGGTTCATTTGCGCCACAGTGGCGATTAGACACAAATTCGTGATAGTATTCCATCAGGGCCTGATTTGGGCTTCGTCGAATGCGAGTAGGTTTGGTAGTCAGCGTGGGCCAGCCCATGGAGTTATGCATTGTCTCGTGAACCAAGACACTATCGGCTGACTCCAGCTTGATCTCTTGAATTGGCTTCCCGGAAGCATCGTTGTAAGTGAGCTCAAGTCGCGGTCGGTCAAATAGGAACATGTCTTCAATGGCCACACTACCCCTGGCCACAAGTGTTAAATGCGGGTGGTATTCCTTAACCTCTTTCATTTTCTCATCTTTAACCACAGCCCCATCAATGAATACAATGTAGCGTGACCCGCCTTCAACGACAACTATAATCTCCCCGCCTGCAATTTGGGGCTGGTACACAAGGTTTCGAAATTCCAGCTTTAAAATTGCTGCTGATACGGGCGAGTTCGTTCTCCCTTCGTCCAGCGTGTAGTGGAATCGAACTGCATATGAGTCAGAGCTCATCCAATCGGTCTGCAGCATAATCTTGCCCCACGAGTCCCCTGCATGTCGTAGTTGTCCGGGAGCACGACTCCAACCTTTGCCGGTGTCCGTGGTGCTCCAACGAGTTCGCATCGAATATGCGTCGAATGTTTCCATGGTTCCAGCTTCAGGAATAATTATCAGGCTGCTTCTCCGGCTCCCGACCGTCGCCCTCCAGGCGCTGACTGATGCAAACTGGTCAAACTTCTTATTAGAGTTGAGCCAGCTGGATACCTTCACGCCGGTGAGGCGATTGTAATGTGTTCTCGACACGCGGCCACCAGTGTGAATTTCAGCGGTGGGGAGACCACGGCCATTGTTGGAATCCGGTTCGTAGACTCGGGCAATGAATGAAAAGCCTTGGGGGTGAAAGCTAACGTGGTCAAGGTGTAGGAACTTGGCGGATCCTGATTGGACCTGGATTGTGATGGAAAGATTGGTCTGTGCGGGTGGAAATTTCACAAACGTTTCGGAATGGTTCCCAGGGTAATCCTTAGTTCCCTCTTTGGTCTTGTGGTCATAATAGTAGGCTTCATACATTTTCTGAGCAACGCCCAAGTCCACCAATATTTCCATGTATGACCAGTCTCCGTCAGTTCTCTTTACCTCACCAAGAATGCCAAATAATTCCGTTGGGGACGATGAACGCGAGTCCTCTCCGGACGACTGAAACGTAATCAATGCTTTGAACTGAGCGGCAATGTCGATGACATCAGTGCGGAACCAAGCCCCAAAGATGTAAGTAGCACTCTGCTCCTTGGGCGTAAACTTTCTGGTCAATCGTGCACTGCCCTGCCCCAGATGAAGGTAGCTGCGTCCTGTGTAAGCCCACCCGCCCCGGATTATGGTTTTCTCGTCAAATATCCAAATCGCAGGATCGGACCCGGTACAAGGGCGAACAGCCTGCTCGTAGGCCTCAAACCCAATGTAGTCAATCATCTCATCTCCACTTGTGTACCAATCGCGATAAAAAATCATCCACCTTTTTGTCGCGTCATACACTTGAGTTTTGTGTTTCCCATCTCCTCTCTCCGACTCTTTAGGGGCCTCCAATTTGCTCGGGATTATGTCCTTCACTTCCTGCACGATTCCACCAGTAGTGTTGTAAGCTTTGGTAGTTTTGATTGTTGGAATCGAAGAGTTTTTTGTTGACCAGGTCCAGGTTACTTCTGACCAACCGAATTCTCCTGCTCCATGTGTCGTTGTTGTCGACCTGCGGACTTCCTTTCCTCCATTCAAAATGGATAACGTGTGACTGTAACCAACGATCCTTCCACAACTCGAAAGACCGTACGGCGGCTCACCTTCTTTCTTGGTTGTGTGCACGCTAAGCTGGTCTACAGCTTGCTGTGCCATGGGACCAGTTCCCAACAGACTGAGCACTGGTCGTATATTGAATCTGTCCCCTGTCTTGGAACTACTGTTTGTGACGAGATTGAGGTGGTTGCTTGCAGGATGCAGGGTTTCACCATCAAATATCTGCAGGACACCAATGGCAAGGCCCCCATCGACAAAAGGAAGTAGAGCAACAAGGGTCGGTGCGGCTTGGTACGCCAAATATAACGGATATGCGTTCACCAAAGAATTGGGTGGGTCAACATTGAATGAATGTATTGCTGACCCACCTTTCTGTATAACGAACCTCACCTTGTCCTTACTAAATTTGAGGGCCAGCCCTTGCCGCCCCAAAGGTGTCGAGCCTCCATTCTCCTCGCCTTTATCTGACGTAAGCTCCCAAGTGCTTCCTAAAGGCTTGTAAGTGGTGTCGTTCCCCACCTGGATGATGCCACCGCCAACCACCTCCACAATGTACTGATTCCAAGCAACGAACGTCATCTCTCTTGCAGCCTCTTCCCATTTTTCATTCGCCTCTTTAAGCCTTTCGGTACGCTGAACACCCCGCTGTTCGCCATCGCTAATTCTGTTTATTTCGTCACTCCCTGGACCTTCAAACCTAGTTATTCGAAGTCGGTACATTCCACTTCTATCCCGTTCATACCTGAAGAAAAATGTGTGATTGAATTGGCTGACTGGTTGCACAATATCAGCCAGGCGCTCACGTCCTACTCGTATACTTTGTGTTGCCCCAACCCCACGTTCGTTGTTGAGGAGAACAAGCAGGAGATTGGCGCTCAGTCTACCATGCAGATCCAACTCAATACCGCTGACGATGACGAGATTCTTGTGCAGCATTAACCCGCGCTCCACAACCGTACGGTGTATTCTTTTGCGTAAATGATCCGAAATACTAAATCTGTCCAAGGCTGATATCGAGTCTGACACGACTTTACTGAGGTGGCCATCGCAGTCTCTGTTGGCCAACACGCGCATGGTGTAGTTCAGGGTGTTTGGTTCAAATGTGTACAATCTGAGAGAGGGACCAGTGTAAATTGCCAGCATGTCTGGGCCCACTGCCATGGAGACGGGCTTCTCTTGCTCTGTCATGATGACGCTTTTACCAACTCCGTCCGCTGTTGGCCGGTACGTCCTCACCACGTCTGGCTTGCAGCCCGCGTCATACACCGCAGCCATACCCGAGTCCAATCGTATTATTGATGTGTTTGAGAACCGTGCGTACTCTGCCGGGCTTTTGTTCCAAGAACCGTTGCACGCAATCGTGAATATGTTGAGATGAATCTCGGCCTGCGTGTAGACTAAGACGAATATCGAACTGTTCCCGCCGGGTTGAGCCTGATACGTGAGGATAGGACCCGATGGCCTCGTCCTCAGCTCCGAAATTAGCTGGCTCCCACCCGGTTCCAGTATTTGGAGGAATACAACGTCCCCAGCCACAAATGTTGAGAGCAAGTATTCGGGACCAGGGATGAGGTTGCCCAATGTGTTTCTGCTCAGAGATGACACGGGCGTCACCTTCGGTGTCATCGTCACTGCCACGGGGCTCCATGATATTGTGTAGTTCAGGTGTTCCACCAACTCAATACCTATGAGCTCCTCCGTAGTTCCGTATGCAAACCGTAAAACAGGGGTTGGGATGCTCCTACCTTGCTGGTCGAGAACTTCTTGAAATGCGATTAGTGCCCGTTTCTGACGGTCCCCCACATCATACTGCAGTACGTAAACCTTTCTCGTGATGTGAAATCCTGACTTACTCTCCACAACCACACTACTAAGATACTTGTTCTGGGTTAGTGGGACGGGAAACGACAGCATATCGCTGACATTTTTTTGAAATGGTGGCTCTGTGTATTCCCCGGGGCCTTTTTGTGCATACCGAAGTTCCACCGAAAAAAGCAGTTCAGGTGTGCGGCTTTTGATGGCGACCAATCTGAGGCTGTACGTGCCCCACTCCCTTTCTTCAGCTTCATACTTGTAAGCGAAAATTTTTCCTGTGAGTTTCGACCTCCGCTCGCTGACAAACCATTTGTACGGCGCTTGCCCCAGTTGATCAATCTTTTTAGCAAGAAAAGGCCCTGCCCAATGCGAGCCATTCAAACCCCACTGTATAATCCCGAAGGAAGTCACCTCTGTGTCCGTCTCCCGGATCCAAGTGTTATCGTCTTGCCTATAACTGAAAATACCGTTTGGCGTCGTCACAGGGCCCGGTTCAGACCCGTTGGTGGAGCTGGATGGGAGCACTTGCTTTATACTTGATGCAAGAATTGAGTGCCACGAGTGTATAGCTGAGAAGGCACCGTATTCAACAGCAATAAATTCTGCGAACATTTCAATCCGCCAACCACTAGCCGTACCCAAACATGAGTCGTGGTCGGCTTGCATCCCCAGGCCACCTACAGCGACATTCGTTGAACTGTAATGCAGCGACAGAGCGACATTTGGCAGCCCCGACTGCGTGCTTTGATCAAAGAGAGGAAGCTGAAAGTTTATATTCCCTGTTCCATCAACGAGGGTGGAGGAATCCAACGGACTTCCCCATGTGTCCAACCATGTCTCGATGCGTGAATTGTCTAGAGTGACTCGGTCGGTTGCAGGCACATCAGCATGCACACGCGGGACGGGTTTATTTGGAAGGTGGGTGCGGGTGTCGTTGGCCGGTGGCGTCAACTCAGTCGGATGTGGGCTGCCCACGGTGTCGACACCATTCGAGTAATATACCATACATTCTGAAGTGTGGACGAACAATTGGCCCGAGACCGATCCTATTGGTTTGGCGTAAATCAACTCCGGTTTCAGATTTGAATTGTTGAGAGCGTCCTGCATTGTTCTGTTGCACAACTCGAACATGTGCAAGTCAAGAGGACCGAGCACTGCAACTCCAACACGATCCGCATCGATATGAACGTTGGCTGGGGACCCAAACCGTGTGGACGACCATCCCAAGTTTGAGCTGAAAACACTCTGGTTAGAATAAGAGGCGAATGTCGACTTTATGACGTCGTAGACATAGATTCGAAAGCCGGAGTTTGGGCCCCAAATTAGTAAATCGTTTCGCGCTGGGTTTGTCACGCTGGCAAGGAATACTTTGCTCGACAGTTGTCGCGGTGGACTGGGAAGTGGTGTAAGGCCTTCCAGTTTGTACGTCTTGTCAAACCTGTACACCTCAATAGACGGGATCTTGGCGGACCAGCACCCCATCATGTCCTGCTCGCCCCCAACGCCATTGACAGTAAAAATGAGGGCTGATAAGTCGTTGAAGCAGGCTGGCCAGGTCACATTACGGGTGAAGTGGAGTAGCGGGTATCTTGCTCGACGCTTTAGCGCCTTTAGGTCCGTAGCGTACATGGTCACGCTGCCATTGTGATGACGTGCAATGACGCCTAACAATTTGTTGCCTGGAAAGAACTGACCCCAAATGAGGGAGGCTCCAGACCCCATCCAAGAATGCACACGGTCAAACCTTCCATCTTCAGCCAGAAGTGAAAGATTGGCATCTTCAATGGTGTGGAATTGTAAACCACTACGTGCCAGTGTTACGAGAATATTTTCCCCGGTTCCAAACAGGTCAACAACTGCTGGTGACGAGCTGAAACTAGGCACTTCTGCAAGATCCAACTCAGTTTGCCAGGCGTAGGTCCAATCAACTTCAGCTTTACCGTCGTCGACGGCAGAGGCAGCCAGAAACCCAGAGACCCGATTTTCAGCAGCGACGAGGATTATGGTTCTGCCGCTTTTGGCTGTTGTGCCGCTGAATAACAGGGGCTCATCTGTACAACTGCGAAATTGGGCTAGGGTAGTGAAATTGAGCTGAACTTTGCTCCCTGGGGGTTTCTGCAAAGAACTCCGGAACAAACAGCAACAAAACGTGAGAAAGAGTATCGTGCAAAGTGCAACTGTCCTCATAGTTTCAACACAACGTAGCTTAGTTCAGAGCATTAACGACACCAAGATCCGATCACGGTCCTGGTCTAAACATAACTGAAGTCAGAGTACTGTGGAAAATGCAGACGACAAACTTCTATTATGTGCTAAGCTGTCTTAGTAGTTGAGGAATGACGACCGACGTGACTGGATGGCCCTGGAAGCAGTAATTTAATTGCAAAACAGGTTGCGTGCTTAGGACGATTGTTTAGCACTACCAACGTGCAAGTGGTTACCACTGGTTAGATCATCAACTAGTTTCAGATGTTGGAGATGAGAGGAATGCTTTTCTTTTGAAGAGGCAGAATCTGTGTTGCATAACTTTGCAGTGATTTATTGATACATTTGCGAGGATAGATTTAATTCGCGAAACCTGTTTTCTAGTAATTCGAACGAGTAACACGTGTGTTATGGCGATGCTGGTGATATATTTATTGATCTGAGTGGCATGGGAGCTGAGACTAAGTCGATTGTTGGGGCACCGAACTTTGATCACTCTAGTTAACTGGGCCGTACCACGAATTCAGAGTTTCATGGACTGGTAACCCAGAACCCAACAGAGGACAAAAGAGAGAAAAGTTGAGACGATGCCCTCAATTCGTGTTCCAAGCGCTTGAGTTCTGAATTCTTTATTAAAAAAAGACTTAAAACGCAACACAGAAACAGGGTAGACTCGTTATTAATAGTAATAAGCATAGAATTTAGGGAGTAAAAGTACTTAGAAAAGAATAGCTGAGTTCACATCAGCAATTATACCGATTATAGGTATTTTGCAAAATTTGAATCATGCAAAATTGTTTTTAGCATAATGCAATTATGACGTGAACGCTTCCAATTCTACCTTTTATTTTTGCAGAACTTTTCTTATTTAGTCTCACAGAACTATAAAGAAATTGAAATAATGACTGAAGTATTACCCAAGCAAGTGATAAGGGAATTACTTTGTAATTTATTTTTGATCGATATGGTTGAAACTGACGACGAAAACAAGGAGCAGAAACAGATCGACGAGTTTGGGAAAATTTTTTCAGTAATTGAAACTCAGCGGTGCTTGTACAGAAGTGTTATTTCAAAGACTACCAATTTAATCGGTCAACTTCTACCAAGCTACGATGAAAAGCGGTTCCGAAGCACAGTGCGAATGAGCAGAGAACAGTTTTGGAGAGTATACGAAAGTATTAAAGATCATCAAGTATTTAAAACGTCTAGACAGTTTCCAGTGTCAGTTCAATTACTATCATTACACAGGTACTTTTACTAAAGAATAAGCTGAGAAGGAAACAAAATTAAGTTATTTGATCAACCTAATAATAGGTTCGGGGTCAACGGAAATGCTGCATCCCATTTGCAATTGGCTAAAGATTTTGGAATTGGAGACGGTGGAACCTTGAATAAGTTCACCAAACGTGTAATTGTAGCCTTACTCAGCACAGAACAGCAATGGATCAAGTGGCCTGGTTTTCAAAGACGAACTGAGATTGCAAACGCAATGGGACTGGAAAAATTTCCTTATTGCATCGGGTTTGTAGATGGAATTCACATTGGAATTTATGAAGCTCCTGAAGATGATCCCATCTCTTACTTCAATCGCAAGGGCTTCTACTCCTTCAACGTACAATTAGTCATTGATCCAGATAAAAACATAATTGCGTATCACGTTGGTCAGCCAGGTAGAGTTATATTGTTAACTTCTAATTTCGGTATTATTTAATCATAGTACATTTATTAATCCAGGCAAAGTGCACGACTCAAAAGTATTCTCACTAATGAGCGTTGCTAAGAATCCTGATCAGTACTTCAGTGAGCATCAATATCTCATATGTGACTCAGCATATCGCTTGACGATCCATATGATTTCACCTTATAGAAAGTTCCAAATCTTATCAAGAGAACAGGAGAAGTTCAACTCTGTCCTTTCGTCTAAGCGTGTAGCAATTGAGCACGTAAATGGTGTACTAAAAAATCGATTTGGTAGCCTGAGAGGGCTACGAATTAGAATAAACCATCGAGCTGGTCACCAATTTGCCTGTGAATGGATCACAGCTTGCTTAATTCTTCACAACATGCTGCATATGTGTGACCCGTGGACAGACGAGGATGCACATGAAGATTTTAATGAACCCGAGTTAAACGAAGACGACGGTACAGAGCCAGATGATGACTCCGCAAAAACTAAACGTAATATACTTGCCCATTTCGTATGCAGTAATTTATTTTAACTAACATTCAAATAAACCGCAGTACATTTTTGAAATCAATTTGTTTGCATTTCCAACTTTTTCAATTGAATTTCTTTTTCTATTTCAAGTTTTGTTAGGTCCACTACCTGGTTCAATTTAGCTTTCTCTAACTCCAATTCCATTTCTTTATCCTTCTCGGCAGTTCTAAGTTCCATTTCCTTGTTCCATTTCTCTTTTTCCCATTCAAGCTTCTTCTCTTCAATTAAAATTCGTTTTTCTTCACGTTGCGTCAAGTAGTTAACAAGGCTAGACTGAATTGTTTCCTTCTTTGATTTCATGAGTTTGGATGTCAAGGCTGCTTGAAATTTAGATGCTGAGGACGCTATAGTATTTTCAGAATCACTATCTGCCGGAAATTCCCTTTAAAAGTGAATATAAGATTATACTAAATCAGTTCATTGACGTTTGGAGTTTAGTTCCAATTTAATACCTCTCAACCCGAACCTCATCTTCATTCGAAGGTTCTGCTCCTCCAATTTCCATCTCATCCTCACCTGCCAGAGTTTGATGTTCATCCAACGTATCACAAGTGAAGATCAGACCCGAGTCTCTCTGATAAGAAGTATTGACTGCTTGGCTAGTTCCCAAAATCGTGTCCAGAATATAGTAGTAATGACAAATGGACTTAACTTTCTCTGTAAGAATAAGGTCGAAACATGAAGCTCACCTGAAACTAGCATAAAGGACTTACCTGGAAAGCTTTCTGGATCATCGTCTTTCACTCCTTGACCGGTCTCATGAATCCCCTTATTGGTTTCCTCGTACTTCTTTTTCATTGATGAGTATTTGTTCACCATTTGTCGACCATCACAATTTGAAATAGAAAGTCGGTTGATCAATTTTCTCAGGTATTGGACAAGAGTCTCCTTTGCCTGTAGTTAAAAGATAATCGTGAAATTCTCGGCTCAAATGGTAATAAGTACAAACAGTGTACGAGAAACAACTTTAACCAATATGTTCTAACAAGGTGGGATTTCAAGTTAATTATAAACATCAGAACTTACTTGATTCTTTCCCAGGTAGGGATTCTCAGCCATGTATTCTGCTATTGCTATCTGTTACAAATGTAACTTGATGCGATGAGCACGAAGATGAGAATGAGCACGACGAGAGCGTTGCTGGCAAATTACTCTCTCGCTTTATTAAGCTGTTTGTATTTATACCAAACATAATTGCCTTAAGTTAACCTTAGCATAGCGACATTATTTGGATAACTACATTCTAGCCCAAGTACACCACCTTAGCCCAGAATCCTAATCATTTCGCTACTTACAGTGCCTAACATATCTCTTCTTGCTTAGTCCATGTCCGAATATTCTGTCGTTTTCCAGTCTTTTGATCCGTTGTACCCAGATTACGTTTTCGTTTAGACTTACCAGCCACACTAACTGGTTCCATTGCTTTAGTTGGGTTAGATGGAAGTGGAAATCACATCACAATCACAACGATACAAGTTTATCTGTTAAGATGCGATGCGATGATCAGTTTCCGTCAAACATGAAGAGAACTCTACTCAAATTCCCCCCTCTCTCAGTCTATAAATGCCATAATTTGCTCTAAAAGTGACTCAATCGTCACTTTTGTGGAAGTGTATTTTGATGCTTAAATTATCGCTTGAATTTTTTCTATGACTAAACTAGTGACGTCATATGCACAAAATACAATTTTTTAAAATTGCCAAAAACGCCAAAATTGCTGATGTGAATTCGACTAATGTTAGTAGTACAAGGAGCATATTCAGAAATAGTACTGTAGCAGTGCACCTCATTTATTTGAAACACTAGCTTTACTTTTCCACTCCGTGGAAAATTAACTAAAAAGCCCGAGAAAAAAAGCGACCGAGCTTTTTGATAGACCTAAAAGCCGTTGATATTTATTGTGTTTAGATTATTTCTGTCACGGACAGAGTGACCATTCGCTCTTATTAAGAAGGATAAAAAATGAGAGAAGATCGAGAGCCACGGCCCCAAAAAGCAACACGCGGCTTGGTTATTGAACACGTGAGTTTACCTAATTCCGTGCCCGTTTTTCTTGGCAGGTCAAAGTTAAAGTGGGGAGTTCAGTTCCTGAACACCACGTGAGAAGAACATTGTGTGTGATTATGAATTATTAAATGTGGCATTGAAATTATTGTCAAAATTAAATTCGATATCAAGCGTGTACTGGCTCACTGAAAGTGGCTGTCCGGTTTGCAGTCAAGACTCCATCTCGAATCGCTGTCCTGGCTCCCTGGAATCCAAGTAAATACATAATGTTTCCCCGAACTGTAGGTGAAGCCTGACGCGAAAAGGTATTCATTATTATTAGCCTTATTCTGAATCCAGAAATGTCTACCATCACTAGATGGAGTGATTATCCAATTCCCCTGATTTACTGGTTTACCGTTCTCCCATGTGAAAGCGTATCGTCTTTCCGAATCGTACGTTTTCCCGCCGGCAAACAAGTATTCGCTATCGAAAGTGTTTAGAATCCGGAACATCTTCCCATTGTCTACAGCTTCAAACTTCCAAAGGGCGTTTCGCAAAATGTGGCCAGGGTTGCGTGTAAACACGTACCGTCTCTCCGAGTCAAACAAACTTTCGGCAAGCATGTATCCACCATGCTCCACGTTGTACACGGTGCAGGTAGGTTTACCCAAGAAAAAGGCCATTTCTGAAGGGACTGAAGCAACTACGCGACGAAACTGCTCATTCTCGGTCCCGCCATTGTGTCTTAGGAGTTCAATCAGGTAAATTAGCTCTAGGGCCTTTCGCGTATAAATCTTTCCATTTCGGTTCAACACGCTGAGTAACGCTTCTATGGAGTCCAGCATAGGAATTCCAACCTTCAGGGACCTCAGGAAGGGCAGAATTTGGTCGAGCACTTCGACATTTCCACGACTAGAGAAGGCAGTTTGAATGATTTTGGGTGTGTGCACCTTAATGGAAAAGTAAACGTCCGGGTTGTTGAATGCATCAAGTATTCCACTGTAGTCCCCTCGACCCACACGCGTGCCCCAAATTTTCGCAAACTCGTCCGCCTTGTTGTCCGCGTTCAAAAATGTAGTCCGAGCTTTAGCTTGCATACTGGGTGACAGATTTGGAAAGTTTGGCTGTTCCAGTGTTAGTGCAACCTGAATTAGAAAGGAGAAGATCCCCGAGTCCAGAAGCTCATTGTTCCGCTTTAATGTGTCGTAAAGTTTGGACTGTGCGTCAACCACATGAGGGAGGTAGCGCAACTGATTAATAAAGAGCAGTACAGCCGCGATATTCTTGACTTTAGAGGCGCTGATTATTTGTTCCAGCTCTCTGCCATCCGCATCCTGGATCCCTTTGTACGTTTCAACCGCTGATGTCGAATCGTCGTTCTTTAGGTCTGATATTATAGCCTTTTTAGCCAGTTGTATGGTTTTCGCCTCCAAGGCTTGAATCTTTCCAAGGGCTTCTGTGTATTGCAGGTTGAGCTTGTTTATCTCATCAATAAATTTACCAGTCTCCAGCTGAAGCTTCTCGTTGTGCTGTTTCTTGATCAAGTCCGTTGCACGAATAAATTTGGCCTCCTTATCTTCCAGCTTCCTGAGCGCAGCTTCGAGTTGCAGCTTGTCCCCGCTTGCTGCGTGTTGCCCCAACAGCGAGGCTTCAGATACGACGTTCTCCGTTACTGATTTTATGTAGCGTACAAGCTCTCGGCAATCGGATGACGAGACGGTTGGTTGCGACGGTAACGAAATAGGTTTCTTCTGTAGACTTGAAGCGGAAAGTTTGCCCCGAATCTGCTCAATAGCACTTTTCAACACGTTGCCAAGGTCGCTCAGCTCTTCCGGCGTCAATTCACAAGTCTCCGCTGCTGCCCATGGAACATCGTCATCCGCCTGCAATAGGAAAAGATGAAAATAGGCTCATTGGGCCTTATAATTACGACTTTCTCACCTCCCGCTTTTTCCGGTACACGGTCAAGTTCAGTAGCAACGGGGGTTGAAGTGGGAAGTTGGTGGGCGCCAGAAAAATCAGAGAGGAGGTGTTCAGTTTCAGTGGGGCTCCTAGACGGTACATTGTCACGTTTTCCCCACGTTTGGTGTTGTTGATGTGTATTTCAGTTGACCATTCGTGAAATCTTGAAGCAACTGTCACGGAACCGGCGACAGTGTCGGCGCCGAGCGCACCCTGCATGGCGAATGCCCCAAAAAGGAGCAGGCATGCTCTTAACATATTTCCAACGGAATATTTCTGCCACTGAAGTCCGCGTTTGAAAGCTTTGTGACTGAACCCTGAAAAAATGTTAATTTAATTGCTTTCGCACTGACTTGGCACAAATGGATACAGACAAACTGAAACGGGAAAAATGATTAAAATCAAAGCTGAAGGAACGGCCGTATCCGCTCGGCCCAATTTACTTGGAAATTTCAAAAGCAATTTCCTCAGTTTGTGGGTCAATCCATTTGAAATAATGAGGATTATTTAGTCACATTTTCCTTCAAGTTCAGCTAAAAGGCTGTAAACTTTGCAGAGGATTACGCAGAAATTTCATGAAACGGAATTAACCAAGGCCAATTATGTTGCTGAGCTTTGTTATACAATACTTTAAATTGTGAGTTTTGTATTTTTTTTATTCATCTCATTAGTTGACATCCTCATAATTACTAGGGATCGGAACTTGGGGCAAAATGCCTTTGCTTATAAGCTCATAAGCATTTGCCAATTTTGAACCCTTGGAGCTTATTGCCTTTTTGCTTATTATAAGGGCTTTTTTCTCCCTTTTGAGACAAAGATAAATGCAACTGCCCTCAAGCTGAGTAAACGTGGCATGTTTGAAATCTGAGATAGCAAAGCTGCAAACTTTTTACGTGCGATTCGTGTCGAATTTGTGCCAAGATCATCATGGTAAAGCAGGCAGCATCGAAGGAATCTTTGATAAAGAAATGGCTCTCTGAATATCCTAAGGAACACTTCACGTCTGATGGGTCCGTCGTATTTTGTAACGTAAGTGCATGGAAATTAAACATTAAAGCAAACTTAATTCAGGCAATAATAAAAGTCACTGCACTTGTCGTAGGTTTGCAATAAGGCTGTGCAAGCTGAAAAGAAGTATCGGGTCCAACAGCATGTAAACAGCGGCATGCACAAAACTAATCTGCAAAAGGCGAAGCAAACGAGCGAGACTCAATCGATGCTGACCCAATATGAAACCAAACCCAAGAAAAATCAATTCAACCGAGACCTATGTCACGCATTTTTAGCAGCCGATATACCATTCTTCAAATTGCAAGAAGCCAACTTTAGAAGTTTCCTGGAAAAGTATACTGGAATGCCAATTCCGTCCGACTCAACAATTCGAAAAGGCTACCTTCTTGAGCAATACAATCTTCAGATTCAAATGATTCGCAAAGCTATTGGTTCGTGCAATATATGGGTTGGAATCGACGAGACGACGGATTCCGTGGGCCGATATATTGTTCACATAGTTGTTGGCGCACTCAAGCCGAATCAGTGCAGTAAATCGTTCCTGTTGGCTTCCAAGCAAGTCGACAATGCAAATCACAGCACGATGGCGCACATCGTGGATGACGCGCTGAAGTTGCTTTGGCCAGACGTCGTGCACCGGGACAGAGTTCTTCTTTTTCTGACAGACTCTGCAGCATACATGAAGAAGGCCGCCAGGGCCCTGCAAATATTTTACCCTAACATGCTCCCGGTCACCTGTCTTGCCCATGCCCTGCACCTTGTCGCTGAGGAGATAAGGAACAGCTTCACGCTGGTAGACGACCTCATCTCGAACGTCAAGAAGATTTTTTCCAAGGCTCCAAACAGAATCGCTCTGTACAAGCACATGTGCCCCGAGCTTGTGCTACCTCCGAAGCCCGTCCTGACGAGATGGGGAACTTGGCTTAAAGCGGCGGAATTCTACAGACAGAATTACCTCGACGTAAAACGCGTGGTTGAAGCTCTAGATTCGAAGGATGCTCAAAGCATCAAAAAAGTGCAAGAATTGCTCGCAGACGACAGCCTTTGCTCGGAATTGGCCCATGTTTGCTCTAGTTACGCATTCATTGCGGACTCAATTGTAAAAATTGAGGAGCCATCGCTTTCACTACAAGAAAGTTTGAATATCGTCAGAGAGGCACTCTTGCGAGTAAAAGCGGCCAGAGGAGAGAACGCGGCAAAAATCTTAAGTAAATTTAGCGTAACATTAGAGAAGAATGTTGGTTTCGGGGAACTAAATAAAATTGCACTGGTGTTGGTAGAAAACGCACAGGAGCGGCTTTACGCGAAACTAAGTCCTGCACAGATTTGTAGTTTTACTTATGCTCCAGTTTTAACCTGAGACGTTGAGAGATCCTTCAGTCGCTTCAAGAATATTTTTCGAGATAACAGGCAACGATTCACACCAGAAAACTTGGAAATGACAGTGATTGTAACCTGTAATTCAGCTAATCTTTTATAATAAAATTTTTGGAATGGAGTAGTATCAAAATTTCAATAAACTGGCCACAAGACCACACCTTTCAAAATTTATAAGAACTTATATGAGTGTCTTTTTTTCCATTCTGGAGTGCCTTTTTGCTTGCCTTATTAGCGGTTTATAAATGCCCCAAGTTCCGATCCCTAATAATTACGATTCATGTAAGCATAAGAATTGGGAGTTGTATTTTAATAATACGAATTCGCGATACGGAGTTAGATTGACACATAATCAATCTCTGTAGACATATGTAATTGCATTGCCAAATTGCAAAATATGAAGAGTAGATTGTTTAAGTTACTGCTGCAACGGCATTTTACTTGCATGGTACAATTTTAGGACAAAAACCGGTTTTCCTTTTCACATTTGTGGTCATGCGAAATTCCTGCGATCGGCTCACCGCAATACTAGTCTTCCTTTTAAGAATTCCAGTCGTTTCGTTAGCGTTAAATAAGAAGCATGAACGACGTCCACCTGAATCTGATGCGGAGGTTAGGTTAGGTTAGGTAATAGCGTATTCCGGGGAACTCACGAACATTTGACCTAAACCTTGGAACCTCAAAAATGAACCTTGTGCATCAAGTGTGTAAAGTTGTGAAGTTGTGAACTTGTACGAGGCACGCTAGTGGTCATCTTTGACTGGCCACTGTGCCCTTATGTACTTACACACAGTGGTGTATAGGACATACTTTCACGCCTCACTGTGCCCCCATCTGATCTTGCTCCCCAACGATACTTTCCACAAAACATTGCCCATCTGTCCTCTACAGAAAGCACACTTCAGGTTTGGGCTGCATTACGGTAGGCTCCTGGTGCAGGGGTTTGAAGTTGGCATGTTTTGGT
>WIXG01000768.1:0-22551 GCA_009869945.1 Mesaphorura yosii
AAAACGAAAGTCTTATTTTTGCCTGAAACGTGTAAAAAAGTAGTTTTCGAGTCGATTTGAGACGACAAATTTCCCCATGTTAATTTACGACTTAACATAACCTAACCTAACCTATTCACATTTTACTAGTTTTTTTCAAGACAAAACTTGTATTTTGGCACTTAAGTTAGGTTAGGTTAGGTTAGGTTAGGTCGTAATTTTCATGACCCCCTAATGCTATTAACATGGGGAAATTTGTTCTCTCAAATCGACCCGAAAACGACTTTTTTACACGTTTCAGGCAAAAATAAGAGTTTTTCATTTTTCTGGGACTTAGAAAAATTTCGTGCCCACCCTTTGGTTTAATCCAACCCTTTTCCATTGCTTCTCCCGTTAGTATAACACGGGCCTGAATTACAGCGAATATGCAACCATTTTCACGAGTGTCGAGTTGCAATCACGAATCACTAGTTTGAATAAGCACTGGGGCAAAGTCCAAGGTCAGTCACGGCACTCACTGCACGACGGCAGTCACGAGATGATGAGTTTGCATATTTTCAAGGTCTTTTGTCACATCAGAGATGCGACTATTCCAGAGCGAACACGACCTTGCTTGCTTGTTATAAGAGGGAAGGAGAATTACGAACCGGTGCTCATTCTCTCTTGTCTCTTGTGCTCTGCTCTGCTCGAGTCGATCTCGGTTAATCAATTATCTTTTCTAATTCCGATCTGGTCGCAGCAATCAGCACTGAACTAGTCTCCCTGCGACTGCGAATTAAGTCAATTAAGATAACATAACTAGAGGACATGGCAAACGCCAGCACCAAAGTGGCAGTCGTCACCGGCTCCAACAAGGGAATCGGGTTCGGCGTGGTAAAGGCGCTCCTACAGCCTGGCGCTTTCGATGGGCTCGTTTACCTGACATCCCGCGACGTCGGGCGGGGGCAAGCGGCAGTGCAGGAGCTCGAGAAGGTATGTACAACGCAAAGGCGGAATAAAACAGCTGTAATTGCTAAATAATTGGAAGTGGACTGTAATTAATTACGCATGCCTCCTGATATTCCAGTTGGGGCTCAAGCCACGATTCCATCAACTGGACATCTCTTCACCCTCCAGCGTCGCAGAATTCAGGAGCTACATCAAAAGCACGTATGGAGGTCTAGACGTACTCGTCAACAATGCCGCAATTGCGTTTAAGGTAACTCTCAATTCAAGACTTTTCAGACTCGAAAGCACAATCGCTGTCGCTCCTTCGACTTAATCAACTGATTGCCTACTTGGTCGTGTGAATTTATAGAACAGCGCCACGGAGCCGTTTGGAGTTCAGGCAAAGGAAACACTAAAGGTCAACTACTTCGACACGCTCGCCTTTTGCCGTGAAATCTTCCCCCTCCTCCGCAAAGGGGCCCGGGTATCGAACGTGTCCAGCTCTATGGGGCATCTGTCCAAGATCCCAGGCGCTGAACTGCGCAAGCAACTCGCTGCAAACGATCTAACGGAAGAAAGCCTCAGCGCGCTGATGTCCCAATTCGTTCTGCAGGCGAATGACGGAACTCATGCCGGTTCGGGGTGGCCAAACTCGACGTACATCGTCTCAAAAGTCGGGCTGGCTGCTCTGACTCGAATCCATCAGCGCTACTTTGACGAAGGGCGGGCGGGGGAGGACATTCTGGTCAACTGCTGCCATCCAGGCTATGTCGACACGGACATGACGTCTCACACGGGGCCGCTGACCATCGAGCAAGGTGCCGTAGCTCCAACGTTCCTGGCACTTCTTCCACCAGGCCACAAACTGCGAGGAGGCTACGTCTGGTGCGATTGTAGTGTAGTGGATTGGGTAAACGGGCCGATGCCTTCTGCTTATTAAAGAGTAGCTCTTGGATTCTTTTATTGGTGCAAGAAATAAAGTACTTCATGACAGTTTTGGCCGACAAGTTTCGGCGCTACTCTTTGGCCTTTTCATTCGTCATCCGCCTGAAACCTAACTAGCGAGCTTGCAAACTTACGGAGCATGAACTGTGACGAGGAATCACAAAGCAACCTCTCGACTGCAGTTCGAGAGTTTGTTTACAATGCAGACAAAGTTGTATGCTCGGAAGACGTGTACAGATGTATTCGACCTTCCTTAACCTTAAATTGCTGCAGGGGTTCCCAAAATAACTTACGATCTGGGTATTCGAAGAAGGGGCAAAAGTTGCTTGCATCTTGCATGAGAGTTTTCTCCAGTCCTGACATTCTCAGCAAATCCCGTTCTGAATTGTTCACGGAATGAAGATGTCCTTAGGGTCCTAGCTCTTCTCTTTTCTTGACTTTGCGGTCATGACTCTCAGCTTTTCTTTACACTGTTGTCTTTGCTTGGGCACTGCTCCATGCCCTTTGGTCCACATGCTCCTCTTCGCTCGTTGTTATTAGCTGATCCCAACTTAAATATGTGAATGTTGGCGTGTTTTAACCTATGATGTGCTCCTTTGGTTAAGCTTGCAATGATGTATTTACGATAAAGACAAGCATGTTTGTAAGTACCGCAGATTGGCCGACGTGCTTTATGTAGGCTTAAGAACGTGATGAAAGAAATTATGCTTGTCCCAGGTCAAGATGACAGTAGCAACAGCAGGTTTAACGTGATATGCTTTTCTAACGCAAGCATTTACGCCATGACTGACCAACAATGCAAAGGTCAAAGGTAACGTGCTTGGTCATATAACATCTACTTAATATGTGCTTTCTATTTGTTTATTTTCATATTTAAGCGAAAATAAAATTGTATGAGGTAGGTGAAAAGTCGTTATTTCTGCATTAATTGAGCACCATTAAACGCGAATTGAAATAATATTGAAAAATCGATGCCATACAAGCGCTCTAAGGATCGGTATTGAAATCGTACCAGCAGATCACCCTCCAGAGCCTTACTTTACAGGTGACAGGCGGCAATGTGCGCTTTCAGGAAGAGTGTATTTCCAAACGGTGCATGGCAGAAGCTGCAGTTGAAATCCACTTCAGCCTCGGCTCGGTCCCATTCTTCTTCGTCGTCTTCGCCAATATTGTCGCGGTCGCCGTCACAATTTCAATTTCAGGCGCTCCATCCTCGGCTCCAGATACTGACGCCCTTCCTCCTCTTCCACTACCTCGGACTCCCCCTTCCCCTTCATGCCTTCGTTTTGGCAGCCTTCTTCATCTTCGTGTTCCTTGATCCAAACTTCTTCGAAGAGCGGTTGCGATTGCGTGTAGACTGATTCATCTTATCGTGGCGGTGTCCTTCTCCTCGTTGTTGTGCGGCCCCTCCCGCAGCCTGAGCCTGAAAGTGGGACTCGATGTCCAGCCCATGGAAGCGGTGACTCTACCCAGTTGACCGTAATCTTTGTGTTTGTATTTGGCGTGATGAGTGTCAGCAGCTGCACCTGCATCCTGCTCCGAATTTCTACCGTCTTTGGAGAAGGGCGAGGGCCCTGTTGGTTGCTGGTGTTGGCGCTGGCTGTGATACGTGTGTTTTTCGCCCACCACCAGCCCAACCGCCTGGACGCCTCCTCAGCTTAATTGCTGGCTGCAGATCGCCCAGTTGACTTAGAATCAGGATCTTCCCGCACCTTGACTGGTTGTGGTGGGATTTTCTGTGGTTCCGAAGTGTCTTCTACCAAGGGAGGGGAATGTCCGGTTGCAGATCTGGCAAATGTGCCACCAATTTTTCAGCTCCCCCTCCTTCTCCAGCGCCTGCGGTTTGGCCAACTCGAATGCATGCTCGGAATTAATCTGACTCCAATCGACTCTTCCACTGCCATCCCGACGATAGCAACAGCCAACATCGGGCTTGGACTAGGATTAATTTTCAGTAATTCACAGACTCTTGGCTGGATTTGATTTGATTTCTTCTTGACTTCCTGTCGTGTTTTTTGTCGAGCCGATTTTAAGTTTGAATTGCCGAGAGAGAGCCACTGGGCTCATTCAAGCGTGCAAGGCCAAAGAAACTGGGCACAGGATAAAGTGAGTGAGATAACAATCTGAAGTGAAGAAATTACACTAATTGAAGTATTTTCTCACGCAACGCCACGTGTGAACAGATTCGCCCAAAAAAATAGATAAGAGAAACAGATAAATTCCCACGCCCAGCCAGTAAACAAGAAACACGGTATCATATCAAACTTGAGTCTCAATTCTCAATTAAAACCCGTGCACCCACGTGTTGTGATCTTAATTTTATTGCCCAATCAAACAATTATCAATAAGTCGTAAAATATGAACAAGCAATCAACAACGGTGCACTTCAGTCTACTAATTTTTCTGTTGGTCGCAGTCGTCGCCGTGCCTTTAGCTTTGGCTTTTGACTCCTCCTGCAGCGACGGTGATGGCTCGTTACTCAGTGAATTCCGCTCCTTAGTCGCCCACCTCACGCACGCACCCGCCCGGCCCCCTGCCTTCATGCAATCAGACCCCTACCTGCTCCGCTGGTTGCTGTCAAGCGACTGCGACTTGGACACGGCCGTCGCCCGGCTCAAAGCCTGCCTCGTCTGGCGGCGGGAGGCGCGGATCGACGGAATTCTCTTTGAAGACTTCTCCGTCATCGACGAGGCGTACCCCTCCGGACTGGAGGGGCAAGACTTTGCAGGTCGCCCCGTCTCCTGGTCCCCGGCGGGCTCCTACGACGTGCGGAAGGCCGTGCTGGGCGGCGACGCGACACAGGCGCACTATCAGCGCTTCATCCTCCGGCAGTACGAAATCTTTGAGTGGTACATGCACGAACGGCTCCTGCTGGGCAGTGAAAAGCGGACCGACTTGGGCGTAAACGCGCAGGCGCCGAAGCTGACGCCCACACTGAGCCAAATTGTGGCCATTTACGACCTGAGGGGCTTCAACCTGAAGCTCGGCGGGTGCATTGGCTGCATTGCAATGATCCCGAAACTCGTGACAAATCTGGAGTCGTACTACCCGATGCTGTATTACCGGATTTATTATGTGAACAGTAAGTCAAGGTCGTAGACCAGACTCCTTTTTACCTTACTTTTGGCGCCTTCAGGCACTGGGCATAGACATTCTTCTGTTTTCCCTTTGCAGCGCCGGCAATTTTTCACGCGGCGCTCTCCGTCGCCCGGAATTTGATGTCGGCGGCTACGAAGGAGGCGATCCACGTATTCGGGTACGAAAAGAGCGTCTGGGCGCCAGAGCTTCTGAAGCAGATCCCGGCGGAGGAGCTGTCCGAGGAGTACGGCGGGAGCCGGAAGGGTGTTGGGGTGAAAGAACGCAGGGCGCCGCTGCAGGAGCTCCTGGAGCGACTGCGTGTGAAGGCCAACGACACTATCGTCGCTTATGCGAGCCAGAGCCGGCCGTCACCGCCGCGTCGCCATCAAGGCCACCACCACTACGTTGAGCTCGAAGTCGAAGGCACCGGGGAGAATTCTTCAACGTCGACATCAACTATGAAAATGCGAATTGTATATTTTAGCCCAGTTTATTTACTTTGTGTAATTTTATCACGGGCGATTATTTACGACTTTGAATGCCTTTAAATTACATTATAGACTTTTCATGTTCTTTGTTTTCTTCGCCGTCGGGTGCGTGATTTCCAACGGGTCACACGGTGCCATTCAGCACTCGCACCACGCTGTAAGCTATTTTCTCCTCAACTGTGCACCAAATGCCGGCCCGGTAGGCACGGGCCGCCATGCGAATTTCGTAGTACTCGGCATATCCCGGCAGACAGCCAGCCTCTCCATCACGGGCTCGATTGTCGATCACCGCCACAGGCCGCCCTTGAAAATTTTCATGAGCTTCATTGAGTGAGTTTGCGTGCTTGTGAAATCTATGGCGTGTGTGGTCGAGACGAGAATAGGCCGGTCGCAGGCTCCAAAGGGTTAAGACGCTGAAAACCCATTCCATCACCCATCGTGACTCCATTTCGACTGCGGAATGTCAAACTGGGCTTACGGAGTGCCTTTTCTCAGAATTCATCGAGCAGAAATGGTAAATATTGTCTGAGTAAGTGGCCAGGCGTTTGATTAGGTACTGTTAAATTATTCACAAATATTGAGAATTCATTTTGCATTCTACTGGACGGAAGCGTCTGTTCCCGTCCAACACGATCGACATCACTTCTGTTGATGAACTGTTGGAAAACGGCGGAATAGACGTCATATTTCTTATCTAAGAACGTAGCCGCGAATGTCAAACAGCTCGACGTTCGACAGTTGAAATATTGCGAATAAATTACACTGACTTGCGATTAGCCAGAAAACATTTAGGCGCCCGTGCAAGGCAGGTGAAGCTTGTCTGAATTGTTTTTCAATAAACAAGTAACCGCATGACTTATATCGGCATTTTTATCAGTGAAATTATGAAATGGAAATTTCCCACAATCAAGCGCAGCACTTAGGTTAGGTTAGGGGATTATGAAAAACCGTTGTGTTATTTCCATATCTCAGGGTAGGTTCGAACTCAGCCTGTGCAACTGATGCCACGATTACTGTAGTCCTGCCTCACCTGAGCGATCAGAGGACAGTGACAGGGACAGTAGAGCTTGTATCCCTGTCCTGAGCATGCCGGCGCAGGCAGACGTTCGTCGCGCTGTTCCTCTCCATCGCTGCGTTTGTGTCCCTGTTCTGTCGTTGAGTCCGTGCCCTGTGCTTTCCCGTAAAGGGCCAGGAACAGGCACATTAATATAATTATCCACAGGCAAATCGACGGATGATCCGTGTCCCTATGTCTGTCCTGGTCCCTACCCGGAAAAGGTCAGGACGAGGTCACAACTACAGGACACGGGCCTGGAGAGCAATATATGACAGGCCGCCCGACTTATGTCCCGTATCCCTGTGCCTGATCCAGTCCTGACAACGACAAGATAGCAAAACGATGACCCAGCTCTTTAGGATGCTTCGGTGGACATTCTGATGAAGAATATCAATCTAGTTGTTTAGTCGAGAACGGAAACTCAAAATTTAAACCTTCGCGGCGAGTTTCTACTTTCGTGTGGCGGGAAAGGTGTGCATTCCTACAAGTGTGCTCATGAAGCGGTTGACGATTCGTGTGGATTCTCGAAGTGCTCCAAGCGCACCGGAGGAAGACCTGCTTCGAAGGCCCGCTTGTCTTCCTTGTCATTCTTTCTTAAAGAATAGGACCAGCAGTGGCTTTCTCGTCCTCTTGGAGCAAGGAATCTGCCATCACGCAAGGTTATTGCGCCGAAGATCGAGCATGAAGTCAACCAAAGACCGACTGATAGCAAAAACTGGGCTCGTTAAATGGAATGTCAGTATGTTGAAATGACTAATGGCTGACCGTGACCCTATCTCCAAGACCTCAGCCACTAAAGGGAATAAAGTAATGGTGTAGTTGGCATTGGCAGTTATGCGGTTAACTGATAACTGATAAGACATTCCCTTCAAATATACGGACATGCTCGGGAATGCGGACGAGGTGCGTTTGAACGTTATTCTCTTTTTATTGTACTTGGACAATTCTTTTAGTGACAGTTTATAAATTACTGGTGATTTTATTACTTGCCAGTACATTTTGGTGACAAATCACTTCATCCTCTAGTCATTGGCGAGTTGACATCCGACTGCGGACTTTGACAGACAGTACCGTTATTAAGCTCGCTGCTGGTGATAGATGACCGCTTTAGGTGGAAACAATACCATTCCAGTTCTTCACTGTGCTGAAGAGGGAATACATTGCGGACATGAACATCAACGCAATGCTCACAACGAGGGATGAACCGACGTCGATGCTGACTGGGATATCAATTTTGGGCTGATTCTCTCGCACTGGGTTCTACAAAGAGGACGCAAAGAGGTCCCAGTTGGAATGAAACGATTTACTGCGCCCTCACACTTTTTGGCACACTGCTGGCCTAAGGAATCGCAGGTCGGCTCGTAAAACTCATATTCATTCTCGAGTTCAGCCTGTGACTGCTTGGGACGATCGCCATCTAGAACGGGTACTCTGGAATCATGACGGCTCTCATGAGCAAACAAGTCATCCCACCCACACCGGACACACTGCAAAGACTGGAAGAAAGTGGACTGACAATTTTCTCAACGTCGGTCTTCCATAACCCAGAAACCGGAAATTTTTTCGAGCCCGTACTATCTGCCCATCCTCCTCTTCTTTCTCCTTTCTATGGGTCACGCCACCGTGACGAGGAGCGGATGCCCACCGACGTGTACTTCCACACTAGCCGTCCCGGCGAAGGCTTGCTCAAATACGTGACCAACGCGATTTTCCACCTTGAAAATCTCCAAGCACACGTTCAGCTACTGAACAAGTTGGGAAACCCTCTGACGCTGCCCTTTTCTTGGGATGTAAATCTGAGAAAGTTCAACGCTTACATGACATCATATTTCAAACGGCACGAGTCGCAGGAAGGCGGCCAGTTTCCAGTCGGTGATTTCCTTAAGCATGCCACATGCAGAGCTTTGATCATCTTCGTGCCCAGGGAGCAGAGGGTCGCTTGAACCCTTCAACTTTGCTATCGCTCTACGGGACCTTGAATGAAGCAGTCAATTTTGCGATTGTGATACCGCTATTGAATGGCAGGGAGTTAGGGCTGGCAGAGAGGCTACCGGGGCTTTGGATCTCTGCTGCTCCAGGCTACAACGGCGTGACGCTCGAGGTGATGGGCAACGGAGAGATGTGAACCTCGGCCTGACCAACAGGAAGAAGGCTGCCTCTTGGAGCTTCATCTTGTGGCGCCTGAGGAGCTGCAAAGCAGAAGAAGCCTCAAGGAGGCCTGGCGAACATTCATTTTCATTCAAGTATGGCACCAGCGTGCGCATCTCATGCAGTACGTTCGACCTCTGCTGTACCATGAAACATGCGGCGCATTTTTGTCCCGCGATGCGATGAGTGCACGCTTGGAACTAATAATCACCAGATACGATTGCCTGCAAATGCAACTGGAACGCGACTTCAATCTGATCGTCGTAGTAATATACATGAGCGTAGTTCCGTTAGGTTACGCCGGCCGTGTTCATCAGTTGTGTGGAGAACGGTGCTTCGGGTTCCGAACCGTCGTATTTGAATGGAATATTTTCCGCAAAAACAGTCAAGACCCGACAGTGCGTATGTTTCAGGAAATTTCCCATTGGCAGCTTCTTCTTCCTCCTTAAGCCAATAGTCATATTTCTTACTGTCTTGCGCCACGAAAATGGTAGTATGATTGATGATTGCCGTTCCAATTCTATTCAGCAGTAGCGCGTAGTCATGCAAGCCTTGACTTCGAAGTAGTGCATCGTCACTGCTGTATCCATCCAGCGTGACCACACAATGCTTGAATGTATGCATGATGAGGTGAACACCTTCAGCTCCGAGCTGGAATACAGCCAGCATGGCAGCAATTGTGTTTCTTATCATAATTCTATAGGAAATTTCTCATCAACAAAGTGTTATAGCAGAGAAAATCTTTGTGTAATGGACCGTATGACCTTGTGAACTGGTTTCCACTTTTTATTATTTGTACATCGATCGTCATTGTACCTTTATTTACACATTCTAAATCCAGCGAAGCAAAATCACGCGGTGCACATTCTTCGAAGTGTAGCCTCAGGAGATTTAATTGTTGACCAGAACCGACCAGCAATGAGCCCGTCATCGTTGACTTTATTTAACTGGCTACCAACAGCTTTATAAATGCGCAGTTTGTCTTGTTCGAAATGCCCGGAGGGATCATTCTTTTGCTTTGCGGATAATTGCTTATAAAACGCTGAATAAAATCATCATGCTCATTTTATTGCATATCGAAATTCATTCTTAGTTGCATTTAACATTAAATGTACTTGATTTTAGGTGCAGCAACATGGCAGTCGACATTTTCCGGATAGTCACACTCACCTGTTGCCGGATTAAAGTGCAGACGATCAGGGCACTCGAAGGGGAACGGGAATCCCTGCCAGCAAAAGTAGTACGACCCGCAGTCTTCGGGGTTAGGGTGGAAGGCTTCTTCCATATCTGCAAGCGATCGGAACCAAGTTGTGTGTGTTATGTCTATGTTTCATGGGGGCTTTTGGTACGTAGTCCTTTTCTCACCTGGGCATTCAAAGTCGTGTCCTGGTGCTGGTGTTGTTGTAGACGTTGTGGTTGTCGTGGTGGTGGTGGTCGGGGTAGTCGTTGTCGTCGTTGTTTCTGTAGTTGTAGTTGGCGTCGGTGTTGTTGTAGTCATTGTTGTAGTCGGCGTGGTGATTGGCGGAGTGCCGGTGCCTGGATACTGTAGGCGAGGCAAGTTAATTGAAAATTCAAAGTTTTGTACTCTGAAGCTAAGGCTCAACTTTTGTAACTAGTCAACTTACCCCAGTCGGCCGAATTCGATCTTCGCAGTCGACATTGTCAGCAAAATCACACCCCCTATACTCCAAGGAAAACAATTGCTGCTCCGTACACATCCAAAGTGTAGCTGTTACATTTTCCCAACATTCGTAATAGTATTCGCACAAGGTCTCATGAGGATGGGCACCATTTCCGGGGCAATCAAAGTGGGGAGCTGGTCCGATTTCAATGACTCCATGCTTTAAAAAATCAACACGTCAACAGCACCGGTTGGATCAGGCAATCAGTACTTCTTACCAAGGTTTGACCCGAGACCATGAAGCCGACAAACGTCAGCATGGAAATTGTAGCGAAGAAGAATTTTGTAACCATTTTAGAATTTTTAGAGAATCTGTTGTCGCGAATCGGTCCAAGTTTATAATGCAAGTGCCTGCTGGCTCGTTGACGACAATATGAATTATAATTGAAATTTTATCAACTGAGCCCCGATGGATGAGGAGAGGCTGGAGGAATTTCATAATACTTGTCAACTTGTCGCGCAGTACGATTGATTGGCTCATCAGCGTCATCAGACCAGGCTGGCCAACAGGTGATGGCTACGCGTTTGTAATTCAGCATTGCATAGTTTTGCGAAAACACTTGAACCTTGTCCATTGCAATGAACATATGGCTGGGCTCACTTGTGTTCCTTCTGATTTAGCAGAAGCGGTTCCTTCTTTCGGAAGCACTGATTCAACTATTTTGGCGTATTCGGTCTCTATTTCTCCTGTTCAGTGAACAGATTATTGCAAAATTAGATCAAGTCACTTAAGTTTCATTGAGTAGGATTTCGGTGGTTAACTTTTTTCATATCACCCCACTTTGTCCAGGCATCCCATTTCACCTTCCCCACAAAATCGACCAGTCCTGGTTTGCTCGTCGTATTCTTTCCAACGGTAGCTTGCTTGTAGAGAGTGTACAACTGAAGTTTAGTCTTGTTATCAAAGTCTTTCACTGATTTGAATTTATCGACAGCACTGTTAAAAGTAAGCGGACGGAGGATGCGAAATGCGACTCCGAATACCGATCCATTTTGCTTGCATTCCTCATTTTTGATTTGTAAGACTTCCCAGAAATAGAACCTTCCACATCGAGTTTATGTTGTTGGACCGCTTTAATTTTGGATTTATTCATTCGTAATAAAATTGTAGGGACATTTTACAAAATTGAGGTGGCACCCTAGTTTCAAAGACATCATGGCCGAAAATCAATAAAGCCCTTTGTACAAATAATGGCCCATTTATTTCTATGAATTCTTGAACGGTGACACAATTGATGATTTTGAAAGTACAAGAACATTTCCTGGAATTCAACTTGTTAATGCTTGCTTGGAATTTCAATCCCGCCAATTAGTTGTCATGGTATTATTACGCTCTTCACGTGTTGAACCCCTGATTTTCGCCGTCTTCAGCCTCCTAGAGTATGACCATCGCTTTCAGGGCCCACAAAATCACCAGTCCTACAAGGTGCAACGCTGTAGTCCGCTGTATACCAAAATAAGGTCCCACCCGTACCTGCAACGGGGGGCAAGACCTCAGGACCCTTTTCGCATGTCCCTGTACGCTTCTGCCTTCCTGATCCAGCGCCCGAGTGTTGGATGACAGAGACCGGAGCCAAGCCACGGAGGCGGAGTGCACGCCCCCGAAAAATGGGTAGATTACGAGGACAAGAATTGTAGAAAAGATGGCTGCACTGACGTACATAAAGAGCTGGAGGGTCGGAATGGTGTGGTGAAGGCGGACGAGGATAAAGTACACTGAGACTGAGAAGAAAATGAGGTACGCTTGAAGGGCGGGGAGGGCTCTGTCCCAGAAACAGGCTCCGAAGTGTCCGTGTATTATTTGAAGGGCGCGGTAAACCTGTATGCGGTCAGATCCTGGGCCCTCCAGCCGAAGCCCCTGGAGCGTGTGTGCTGTACTGAACGCATGGCACGCGAGCAGGAGTGTGACCAAGTAACAGACGTTGAACATGGCTAGAGTGTCAAGGATATGAAGGAGGGCGGCGGGAACGTGGAGCCAGAGCGGGGGACGAATGGGGCCTCCACACCAAAGGAACGTGTAGTACCAAGGCAGATGAGGGTTGCTGATCACGTCCACTAGAACTCCAACCATTTGAACCGCGGAGTAGCGCCGGAATGATCTGAGGAACCTTCCCATAGCGTCAGTACGCGCAGGGACGCGGCGAGGACCTAGAATTTTGGCCAGGTGCGCCTCCAATCGGAAGAAACGGTTCACAGCCCCCGCAAGCTCTTCCCGCGACCGCAGAATGTGGATGGACAGGAGAAGGCCTACGGTGAAGGCCCCCAAGGCGGTGGTGTGCAGAGCATTGAGGGACAAAGACGCAGAGAGCGTAGAAGGGGAGGCGAATGTCTTGGTAGCGAAGGTGAGACGGGAAGCGAGAAGGGCCGTGTAAGAGTACGCGAGTATGGCGGGGCCTCCTCCCCGCAGGGCGATGAGGCGGCGGTTGGTCGCGTCCCAGCGGAACGGGACGGACCGGGACAGGGTGATGACGTGAAGTGCTTGAGCGAGAAGGTCAAGGGTTCCCTGGTTAAGCATTGCAATGTAAATCCTTTGACGCTCGTTTGTTTGTATGAAGTGAACTATGAGTGGATCAACTCGAGACCAATTGCCAGTTGAATGAAGTCGATAAAGAATTTAACCCAATTTACCTGAATTTGAGAACGTAAACATGTTCAACCGGTCGCGACATGTCATGTCATGTCTTCTTACTTTGTCTGGAATTAAATAAAAAATCAATACTAATTTTGGTCTTGCCAGTTACTCTTGTTTTATTAAGAATTCCTCAGAAAACTGTTTTGTTCTGTAGTCTCTCGAGTACACACCTTCTTTGACTCACAGTCAGTCTTTCTTTTCTTGCACGGATTGATGAGCAAACCAACCTAAGCAGGAACCGAACCAAAATGTGGACAAGATTTGCTCCAGACTTGCTGGTCCTCCTCATGGCTTTTAGCACAGTAATGCCAATGGCAACCGGAACTGGTAAGTTAGTCTTCTTCGCACTATCCAACGGACACAAATATACCTTCGCTTCATTTCTGAACAGTACCATATTACTCTACTCTCATCCACCTGTACTTTCACCCATGTCGGACGTCCGACTTCCGTATTTTCGCCTCGGATGTCCGCACTTTCACCTGTGTCCGACCTCAAAGTCCGTATTTTCACATCACCCCATTTTTGCCTTTGTGGAAAGGCGTTCGTCTCGGAGGACAAACTCTCGCGACATGTGCCCATACACGCGGACGAGAAACAATACCCCTTTATACTTTTGGCTGAAGGCCCGAGCACTGTTTCCACCTGCGCACCCACATGGGCGAAAAGCCACATAAATGTGCTATCTGCGAAAGAAGTTTCACACAGCTCGGCCAGCTGAGGGCCCACACGAGCATTCACAGCGGAGAAAAGCCTCATATTTGTGGCGGGATGGCTTTGCGGTTGCGCTTCCCGTGCTCCCGAATACTCGTGAGAAGTGTGCGGGAAGAACTTCTTCACGCGACTCGACAGGAGCAGGCACATGAAAGTGCACCCGTCAAGTGCAGCAGTTGCGGGGCCAGATTCCGGGTAAGAAAGCCCTGAGGAGGCACGTCAACTCGGTATGCGCCAAGTGGAAGGCATGCAAAGGCGCCTGAAAGGAGAAAATAGTAAATTCTTATTCCCCTGTAATAAATTGATAACAAAAATTGAGCGTAGTTGCGTTCCTGTTGTACCAGAATGTGGTTTCAGTGTAACATGGCAGTCTATATATTTATTTGTCGAATAAAATTTAAATATTGAAAACTCCGCCTATCGCGGCGTCTTATCTACCCATTTACTCCATCCCTGGCCCTTGCACGTCGAGGAATTGGACGATGTCGCCGATCGTCAGCTTCCACTGCCCCGAAATTATTCCAAAGTCCCCATTTTCGTTCGCTAGCAGGAATTGGTCTGCGGTCAGGCACACTTCAAGTGTTTCCTCCGCGCCTGGGGGGAGGTACACATTGTCAAAGTGGATCAGATACTTAATTGGCCGGCCCTGCGTGCCCGCATCCGGCGGCGACAGGAATTGCAGAACAGAGTGATCTGCGTCCCGGTTGTTCTCCCCATTGTTGGTGACTGTCAGCTGCAGGGCGAGGTCGCAGTCCGCCTTGGCCGTGGCATCGCGCCCCCTCGATTTCGACAGCTCTTGCGCCCGAACGTGTCGCAAATCGACGATTGGGTGGCCTTCCCTGCTTTTTCCTTGCTCGCCCGCGGCTGATGTAACGACTTCCAACTGATAGTTGAATGTCGTGAACGAAATTCCGTGCCCAAACTCGTAGACGGGGGTGCCCGTATAAAAGCGGTACGTGCGTCCCGGATTTCCGGTGCTCGCATTCGGTCGCATTTGCATATCGGTGATTGGGACACGGCTCACGAATTCGTTGGCGTAGAAAGTGTGGGTGAGGCGCCCCGACGGGTTGTACGCCCCGAAAAGCACGTCGGCGATCGCTCGCCCGCCCGCCTGGCCAGTGTAGCCCGCGTACAGAATTGCGCCAACCTTCGGATGTGATTTCAGCTCGCTCAGGTCGACTGGGCCGCCGGAAATCAGAACGACGACAACGGGGCTCGCGGCTGCCGCCAGCACACGATCAATCAGCTCCTTCTGCAGCCCTGGCCAGGAAATATTCAGACGATCGTGCGTTTCTTCTTCGACGTCCAGCGAGAGACCAACAAACAGCAGAATTTGGCGTGTGGTTGCAGCGCCCGCGAGCGCCACGGCTCCGTCGAGGTCCGCGGCGTCCGTCGACAGAATTTCGCACCCGAAATTGTAGGGCGTATTCTCCTCCTCGACGTAATACCGACGAACGGATTCGATGGGCGTCCAAATTTGAGAGACGGGGCCGTACGTGTTTGCAAGAAGCCAGCGGCTTACGTTCAAATGCGGGCCAATGAAGGCGAGGTTGTTTGCCCCGACGAAGAGGTTCTTGTTGAGTGGGAGAAGGTTGCCCTCGTTCTTCAGCATGACGATGCTCTTCTTGGCCGCTTCCCACGCGAGGTCCTTGTGCTCCTGCTTATCGACGTAAATGTCGTGGGTGATGTCGCGGTACGGCCGAGTCACGAGCTTCTCGAAATAGCCCAACCTCATTTGGACACGGAACGCTCGTCGAAGGGCCGTCTCGACCTGCGCCTGGGTGATGAGGCCCTCCTCGAGCGCCTGTGGGATGAAATTCGGAAACAGTTGCTCCCAGTCGGGATTCTCCTCCAGCTCGATGTCGACCCCAGCCTCGAGCATGGCTCGCACGGCGTCCGTGCGATTAGCCGAGTAGTCGTGGTAGCCAGGGATCCACATGTACTTGCCCGCTCCGTTGTCGATGACGACGTACCCGTCAAAGCCCCATTCGCCCCGCAGGATGTCGGTCAGGAGTTCTTTGTGGGCGCAGCCGGGGATTCCGTTGATTGCATTGTACGAGCACATGAACCCTGCTGCCTTGCCCCCGACGGCGCAGTCTCGGAAGGCAGGTAGGAAAGTGTCAGCCATGTCCTGCTTGTTAATGATGGCGTTGAAACGGAAACGGTCCTCCTCCACGTCGTACCCTGCAAAGTGCTTGCAGCCGACAGCAGTCTTGAGGAAGGGACCGTCTCCCTGCATGCCCTTCGTGTACTCGATCGCGTACTGCCCGTTCAGGTGCGGGTCCTCCCCGGGCGTCTCGTGCCCTCGCCCCCAGCGAGGATCTCGATAAATGTCGATGCATGGGCTGAAGTACGTCAGACCAGCGTTGCCGGCGTTGAAAAATGCTCTGTGAACAAAATTAGCAATTAAATTACACTACTCTCAATGTTTTCATAAGAAAAGATGAAATCCCCACCTTTTTTCGTTTCCGCACGCCGTACCGACTCTATGGAATAGGTCCTTGTTGAAGGAAGACGCGAGATTGACAATTTGTGGGAAGGATGTCGCCGTAGGCGTTGGCGCCCGGAAGAAAACGCCGGCGCCCGGTGCGATTCCGTGCAGACTTGGATTTTTCCAGTTATATTCCCCCAAACCGATGGACGGAATCGCGCTTGTGTTGTGTGCGAGGAGCTTCGGCATCTCGGCGACGGGAATTCGGGTCATGAGATCGTCGATTCGGGCGTCGAGCGAGAGGGCCGAGTTGCAGAAGGGAAGATCGACATTCTGGGGGAGGTCACAGACACCTGCAACGCGATAGGACAGGAGTAATATCAGTTTTTAGTCTTAATTACGCGGGAATACTCAAATGGTGTGGTTAAATTTTACCTGCAGGTGACTGCCCTCTGACGACGACACCGAAGAACACGGTCAAATAAAAATTAAGGAACCGCATCCTTTGTAAGTCAATAAAGACGATTTTCTTTCTTAATTTCGCCTGCTCGTAAAACGTACCCGTCTGGAATTGTCGACTCGTATTTATATTTACTCGTCCCGGCCGTACTAAGGGGTGGCCGTACTACTTAAAGTGACGAAGCTTTGGAGCAAGCAAGCATTTTGGGGCTTACCTTGGCTTGACTCATTTTGACAGTCGAGTCGAGCATTGATTGATGAACAGACAACGTAAACAACACGGCAAATACGCTGGTCTGCGTGACGGTGCTTCAAAACGGTTTGGTAACCTGCGCGTAAGCGGATGGCGATTGGCAAGGCCTCGGCTGAGTCGGCTCGACAAATACTCAAGTGTTGTCACGGTTTCCCGTGCGAGCACTTGAGACTTGTGACACTTGTGATTCTGATCCACAAAACCACACCACACCACGGAATGCCACATGCGAGGGAAGTGACAAAGAACTAGATTCGGTCACAGAAAAATAAAACCGAGGTGACACTTGACTAAGAATTATTGACGAAACGGGTGCTGGCGACCCACGGACTTGAAGCGTGAAAACTACCGCAATACTATCATTACTATTACTAGAACCAGCTTCTATAAATAGGGACAAGGAAGCTCACACTGAGCGTACTTTCGCATTTATTTACTCGGATTAGGTACTACGTTAATTGATTAAGTTAATTGCTACTAATTTGCCACATCAATATGAGGTCCGCGAATTTTTGCTTGCTGTTGCTCGTCGGTTTGAGCTCATCCCGCCATTTTTCTGCTGCACAGTCGCCGGCAGGTAAAGAAGAGTTCAAATTTTAAAATTCTCGCTTCGCCCGCGTGAGCGTGTCAACAAGCACTTACTTCATTTTCCCTGCTTTATCCAAGCAGGTGTCTGTGACCTCCCCCAGAATGTCAACATTCCCTTCTGCAACTCGGCCCTGAGCATCGACGCCCGCCTGGACGACCTGATGACCCGCATCCCTCCCGGCGAGATGCACCTCCTTCTTGGGCACAACACAAGCGCGATTCCGTCCATCGGCTGGGGAGAGTATAACTGGAAAAATCCGAGTCTGCACGGAATCGCTCCCGGCGCCGGCGTGTTTTTCCGTGACCCGACCCCTCACGCGACATCCTTCCCACAAATCCTCAACTTTGCGTCTTCCTTCAACAAAGATTTGTTTTTCAGGGTTGGTAACGCGACGGCGAATGAAAAAAGGTGGAGAATTCAAACCCTATCGTGTGATAACATTGAGAGTAGTGTAATTTAATTGCTAATTTTGTTCTCAGAGCATTTTTCAACGCCGGCAACGCTGGTCTGACGTACTTCACGCCGAACGTTGACGTGTACAGCGACCCCCGTTGGGGGCGAGGGCACGAGACGCCCGGGGAGGACCCGCACCTGAACGGGCAGTACGCCATCGCGTACTCCCAGGGGCTACAGGGCAACGAGACGTTCCTAAAAGTCTGCACGGGCTGTAAGCACTACGCAGGGTTCCCCATCGAGACGGACCGCTTCCGGTTCAACGCCATCGTCGACGCCCGCGACATGGCGGACACTTACCTGCCGGCGTTCAAAGACTGTGTGGTCGGAGGGAAAGCGGCGGGCTTCATGTGTTCGTACAACCGCGTCAACGGAATCCCAGCCTGCGCCCACAAGCAGCTCATGACCGACGTTCTTCGGGGCGAATGGGGCTTCGACGGCTATTTGATCACCGATAACGGTGCGAGTCAGTTCATTTGGATCCCTGGCTTCCACGACTACGCTGCCAATCAGTCGGACGCTGTGCGAGCCATGCTTGAGGCTGGTATCGATCTGGAGCTCCACGAAAATCCCGACTGGTTACAACTTTTCCCGATTTACACCCCGCAAGCAATTCAGGAAGGTCTCATCACCCAGGCGCAGGTCGCGGCGGCCCTTCGACGTGCTTTCAAGGTTCAATTCAGGCTCGGTTACTTTGAGAAACTCGCCGATCGGCCGTACACGGACGTCGTCTATCAGCAGTACGTCGATACGCCCGCACACAAGGCGCTGGCGCTCGAGGCGGCGATGAAAAGCATCGTCCTGCTCAAGAATGAAAACAGCGCCCTGCCGCTGAGCGCAGGCTCCTTCAGCCCGACCGCCAAACTGGCGCTGATCGGCCCTCATTTCAATACGTCCCGCTGGTTCCTTGCGAATTACCAAGGAATCCCTTCGCACATCGACACTCCCCTCGAATCAATTGAAGGCAACTACGTTCCCGCGACCAGCCTCGAGTACGCGCTTGGTTGCGATGTGATTTCGCTCGACTCCGCCGACATCGACGGAGCCGCCGCCCTCGCGGGGGCCGCTACGACGGAGGCGGTCGTCCTCTTCGTCGGGCTCAGCATGGAAGTCGAAGAGGAGACGTTCGACCGGCAGAACCTCGAATGGCCTGGCCTGCAGCGAGAGCTCATTGACCGCGTCCTGGCGGCAGCGTCGAAGCCCGTTGTCCTCGTCCTCGTCACCGGCGGTCCCGTCGACCTGAGCGACCTGAAATCGAATCCGAAGGTCGCAGCCATTCTATACGCGGGCTACATCGGCCAGGCAGGTGGCCGAGCGATCGCCGCCACTCTGTTTGGGGCTTACAACCCGTCGGGGCGCCTCACCCACACTTTCTACTCAAATGACTTCGTCGGGCGAGTTCCGATCACGGACGTCAGCATGCGGCCGAATGCAGCGACGGGCCACCCCGGCCGCACGTATCGCTTTTATACGGGCACCCCCGTCTACGAATTTGGGCACGGGATTTCGTACACGACGTTCCGCTACGAGCTGGAAATTCCGACAGGGACAGGCGAGCAAGGAAGAAACAAGGAAGGTTTCCCGATCGTGCACGCCAAAGCCAAGGCCGACACCAAAGTGGACTGCACACTCCTGCTTTACTTGACAGTCACCAACAACGGGGAAAATAACCGCGACGCTGACCACTCCGTCCTTCAATTCCTCTCGCCACCCAACGCTGGAGAGCAGGGCCGCCCACTGAAGTACCTGACACACTTTGACAGCGTGTACCTCCTCCCAAGAGCACAGAAAACTCTGGAAATCTGTTTGAATCCTGAGCAATTCATGCTCGCAGACGAAAGTGGGGACTTTGAAGTAATTTTCGGCCAGTGGAAGCTGATGATTGGTGATATCGTCCAATTCCTTGATGTGCAAGGATAAATTCGCTGAAGTTTACTAATTTCGCGCGCGTTTTCAAAATTTGTTGCTAGTCAATAAATTAACTTTGGCTTGTTGAAGGCTCAATTAACCGGAAAATCAAGAATTCGAGCGCACGAGCCATGCTCGTACCTTTGCACCCAATTAATTGATTATTCCTCAAGTGTTTATATGTAAATGCTAAACTGGCACAGTCAAACCGTCAAACGGTTAATTAAGTGCAAAATTAATTTAAATTCATGATTCTGCAATTGTGCTCTTATCAGTAGCAGCAGGGGTGGACGGACAGCTCTCCAATTCGCCAATGCAGGCTACTAGAAAAGCTTTAAATACCAGCAGCACTGGGCGTTTGACTCATATTCAGTTCCGCCCACAGAATTCTTCTTGAAAATGAGATTTGAAATAGCCCGCTTTCTCAGACGTGAGTTTTGAACTTTTCGCCCGAATGTATATGCTTCCCATGCCAATTCAACCCTCCGGCACTCGGAAACTGACGGGCGCAGATTCTGCATTTCGTGTCGGGTAATCTGCTACTTCGTCTTCCGGCGATGCCTCCTGCTTGTCCCTGGGCTGCCTGTCCTATGTGCTTGGCGAGTTCTTCACACTGCAGAAATACTTGAGGCAAACCGAGCACCGGCAATAGCTGACACGGAGCCGGGTTACGTCAACTCTGCATTTGGCCGTTATTCTGGGCATTTTCGAGGTTGGATGAACAACTCTACATCAGAGTCCCTACATACGAGTGAGGGTCGAAGTCTGCTTGCAGCGCAGCCTCGTCCCTTCTCTTTCGTGAACCCAAAGCAGAGCGCAAGTTGTTTCGGCTACCTCTTTGACACGTTGCCCTTCGAAGGGCTCTGTGCAATGTTTTTGAATATTCTAGCAACTCGACTCTTATTCATAGCATTTACTAATCTGAGCTGCAGCATAAACGAAAGCACCGTGCATGGGTTTCAGTGAAAGAGGAGAATATTCGTCGTCCATTCTGCAAGGAAAAGAGCGAGGAAGACGTACAAAGACTTGTCGAACACTCCGATCCCGCCCATTTCGAATTTTATGGATCGGCTGTCCCGCAGGCTGCGAGCAGCGACAGCGTCGGCGGAGGACGTCGCCGCCTGCCGATGCCGTCGCCCTGCGACGATGCGATGGTACTCGCGCGCCCGATGGAGGAGCGCCTCGGACAATTCGATGATGCGCCAGAAGAGCCTCAGGGACAGTGCAAAGTGGAGGACGAGGAGCACCACTGCAATGAGTGCCACGAGCAGAATGGCGGGCGGCGCCAGACGTTTCACGATGACCTGAAACGCTAGGCAGAAGAGGATCGTGAAAAGCAGAAGATGGCCGGGAAATACGAGCCTTGCGAAGTTGGTCGTGTTGAAGGCGGCGCTCCAAACCTGCAGGCTGCGGTAGCTCAGCAGCACCTCCCACAGTTTTGGCTGCGACTGGTCGCGTGACACGCGGGACGTACGCGCGAAGAGTCGGGAATTCAAATCCTGCAGAATGGCGAGCGTGGAGAAGACGGGCGGGAGTACGCCGATGACCTGGATGACAATGCAGGCGTTGTAGTTCGCCAGCACCGCCGCCTGAAGCAGTGCCAGGCAAACGAAACGAAAGGACACGCCTGCGACGGCGAAGTGCAAATGCGACCACCCCGCAAGCGATTGCTCCATTTCGCAGGAGGCTTCCGGCATCAGGAAGTAGAGAAGATACTGCCGGCAGTCCTGAATGAATCCGATCTCCGGGAAAATGAAGAAGACGAGCATCGTGTGGACGATCAGACTCAGGAGCGTGTCACCATCCACCTGCAGTCGTAAACGCAGGGCGGTCTCGCGGCCTCGCCGCGAGGGGGCAGCAGCAAGGGCGTACCGCTCCCAAATGGCGATGGATGCGTTCACGACGGTCGCCAACTCTACCTGCCCGCTGTGAGCACTGACGACAAACATCAGCGACAGGAGCGACATAACCACCACGGCCGCCGTCAGCACGCCTCGATGGTCTTCGAACACCCCGCCTCCGCCGCCTGGAGCCTGGAGCGCCAGCTTCGAGATCTGCGACTGCGCCACCGACGCGAGCACGAAGCCGAATGTCAATGCGAGCGCGAGTGTCCTGCCCCGACGCGTGGCATGCGTCTCTGGCCGAAGTCTGACACGATGCGAGGCCGCATCCCAGAAGAAAGGCGTTCTGCTTGCGGCAGCCGCAAACTGCAGGCCAAGACGGATCAATTTGAATGTTCGAGCCGTGTACATTGTGAACGCCTGCGGAGCAACGGGTGTAAATTCGTACTGGCAAGACAATCTAAGGTGACAAGTTAGAAAAAGTGACAACTTACTGGGCAATTTGACAATTTGACTTTTGAAATTACACCGCTTGATTGTGTGCCTTATACCAGTTGATATCAATCCTTCAGGTTCAAACAATCAAATGCACGTGCCCTGTTTGACAAAAGTAAACAAGAACAAACTAAGGTCAATTCGACTATTCATTGAGTCACAACTCTTTTGCAGAATAGCAAAATAGCCCTTCGTATTGCAAAACAAGAACATCAACCCAATTTTCTTATTGACAATAAGTTCTCTCCTTGTGACTAATTGATTTGAAATATTACAAATTTCGACATTAGATTTGACCTCGACCGACAAATTGTCAAGGACAGTCCACTGCTGACGTGCCTGAAAATGAATTTGTTGACGATTGATCGAAGGAAACAGTCACTAAATTAAAATGCTGCCAGGCTTTATCCAAACAAGCTGGTGAATGATGACGAGCTGCCGGCCAGGCAGGCGTCCTTCTTCATGCTTGTCTT
>WIXG01000769.1:0-22393 GCA_009869945.1 Mesaphorura yosii
ATGTTTCATGCATTAAAACCTGTTACTTTTGCATGTGTACTTTCGTTTACTTCAATGGCTGTCTTCCCAAAAATGGCTTGCAAGCTTTTAGATGTGCTTCTTGGGGTCATGACTATCATGAGTTATTATTTTTCGTTACGCGTTATTTTAAGTCGATTTTTGGCGAATTTGAATTTATTCCATTTTTTGCCTTACCCTGTCCCATAGTGATGCGTAGTGATCACGTTCAGGATGTCGCTCGTTTCGCAACCTCTTGCGTTCTTGTAATAGCGAAGGAGCAGGTCCAATTTTTGCACCTCATCCTTGCATTTTTCTGTAAACGGGAGCCCAAAAGTGCGAATTATCGGATGCTACAGGTGAGCTAAATTTATTGTGCGTAATGCCACACCTGAAAGTGCCAAATAATGAATCGGGAAGCAGCCCTCCATGTCAGCTTCGTGCGCGCGGATGCCACCGGTGTTCGTCACCTGCGCAATGGCAGTGACATTGCCTCCGTTACGAATTACTTCGTGCACAGGGAATCGCTTCATCGCGCTACTAAACTTCACCCCGAATTTGAGATACGAATTGATACACATCCGGCCACGGCTTGTGGCTTCCTTCATGGGAAACTGCTCACCACAGGAAAAAAGCTCTGCGTGAAATAAAGGGATATAATTAAAGCAATTGTTTTGCTTTAATGGACAAACTCAGCATAATAAAACTCTGGAAGGATACACCCACGCCATCCCCTTGGAGAGTAGAAAACACTCTGCAGCTGTTGATGTCGCTGAGGTACCACGTGACCGAATTTTTGCCAACGTGCGTGCCAACCTTCCTGCCTGTCTTAACCTTAATTTTGTAGGGATTCAAAAATTCAAATTGCAGGTGTGAAGTGGTCTTTCCATTCGTGTGTGGTCTCTGCTTCAGCTTGAACTTGAAAACCAGCCGTGGACTCACCAATCACCAAGCTTCTGTAGTCAGGCAGCCCTGAACAAACACACAAACACCGACTCTCGCACAAGGACGCGGCGGTCCGCGAGTGCCACATTTGCCACTCCGTGCTCTCGAACGCGTCAAATTTTAAGCTGCACATGGCCCGGCATGGAGAGAAGCGGTTTGCCTGTCTGGAGCGCGGGAGGCGGTTCCACGTGAAAGGAAGCTTGACTATCCAGTGTCCTGAAACTGCGACTGCCTGTAACCCAGCCACCTGCTCGTTTCCTACCTCCTTATCAAATGCCTCTATTCGTTGCCACCAGGAGATGCCCGACTCGAGCTGCGTTTGCGTGCGTCCCGCGGCCACGCCCTGAAGGAGACCCCAAAATATACTCGCGCGAACTGCCCCGCCCAGCCTCTGCTGAATGACTTGGAAGAGCGCCTCCGGCGTGTACGACTGATAATGACCCTTCCCCAGCTCTCTCCAGTCTTCATACACGAGCCGGGCCTGCCCCCAATCCATTCGTGGGGACGGAAAGTCTGTGTAGCTGACTGGCGCCGACATTTTGGACGCCGTGTGACGCGAAGTATTCGGCAAACAGCACGGAAGGCAGCAAGGCGTATTCGGAACAGGAATCGTTGGACTGTTGGGAACAGTGCAAGATTTTGTGGCGACTGGCGACCAAATCTGAAACATTATCGTACAAGAGTGGTGAGTTTGGCGCCATCGTCACGCTCGTCACGTAATTTTCGTAGCATGCGGCGCTCGTAGTACTCGCAGTAAAGAAGCATCGCACCGGGAACGTTGACCAGGAATGGTGATCTTGAGTTGATTGGTACAGGTCTGTAGTCGCTCGTGAGAAAAGTAACCGAGACGACCCACCGCGGCGAGTCGATCGACTGCGAGTGCGGCACAGACGCGTTCAAGCTCTGGCCGATGAAGAGCGCAGCCTTGAGTTCGGCGCAGCGGATGCCAAATTCGTGGTAGAGGCAGAAGGGAGTCGAGCGTGTCGTTCCAGAGTCTTGGGTGCACCACGAGGAATTGCTTCCCGTCCAGACTTCGGCGACAAGATCGGTCGAGGTCGAGACGCTGCTCCTGGGGTATTGGTATGCGAGGACGGACTCAGTGAAGTCGACGTCGAAGAAGTGGACGAAGTGAAAGGCGCAGTGGGAGAGGGAGGCCAGAGGGAGGGCGACCGATGTGGAGGTGGACGGAGCCTGAGCCTGGTACATGCGTGCGGGCGGGAGGACGAAGAGTAGGGCCGCTAACAGCGACCGATTCATGACTTATAACTTTCTCACAAGAAGAGTGAGTTGCAAATGGCGAATACGTGTAAAGCCATGAAGCCTAAGGAATAACTGCGATGGAACTGTGCCAGCGAGTGGAAAAGTCGAAGCCGAAAAGTCAAGAGAGTTAAGACGTTGTTGACTGTCAACAACCGTGACCGTAAAAGGTGGCGCATTTGCAATTTGCGTAATTGATTTTATCGCTCGGCCAAACACTTGAAGCTTGCACTTGGATTGATTGTACTCACTCTCAGTTCTCGATGCTCCGTGATTTTTAAAAGTATTCTCGCAAAGGCAACTGCTAAATGTGCTCGTGAGAATTTTACAAAACTGCAACAAGGTCACATAGTCAAGAAGCTTCTTCCCGGGTTGTCATCTTACGGTGTTCGAGGCTGTGCTGTTGTTTCTCGTATTGTCATTCATGCCACCCCAAACAAGCTCCGTGCCCACGCCCCTCCACCTGCGGTCTCTTTCACCTCGTCCACTCCTTCGACGTCGACTTCTCCGTGTCCGTGCTCCACTCCAACCAGCACGGTCAAGTCTGGACAGTCATCAACGTCAGCCGACCGCCAGCACGACCACCGCCCATCCGGATGGTAGGGAGGAAGATCGTGCACAGGACGAGGTGGCTGTTCGAGAAAGATCGGTTGAACACCAGCGGTTGGTTTGGGGGTAGACCAGCTGCAGCACTGCCAACTATGGGTGCACCGCGATGCAGAGTGTGACGGTGGAGAGAAGTGAGAGGTATGTGAAGAGTATGGATGTGACTCAGCTGCTCCAGGTACACGTCCACACACGGTACGATGGCGAATTGGAGGGGGATGAGGTAAACAAGGATTAGGTGTAAGGGGATCTTGTGTCTGGACGTGGTATGCGTGAGGCGACGCCGGAGTGGTTTCCACTGGCAGGGGAGGATGCAGAATTGGCAGAGGAGTCTGGCGAGGAAGTCGAGGCAGAGAGCATTTTGTGGAGTTGACAAAGGCAGTGCATTTATTGTTTTCCTTGCAATATTTGTTTGACTTAATATTCGGAAATAAAATAAACAAAAGTGTACGTGTGAGTTTATGATAAACACTAATAATTCAATTTACGTGATACAATATTACATTTCATGTGCTTTCTCCATAGTCATCTAATCATCGTCCTCTGAATCCGAAGGAGCAGCCATTTCCGTGGAGGTACTTTTTTCCGCGTGCGGCTGCAGTTGAACTTGTCGGCTCAGCTATGCCTTCATCGTCAGACACCAACTCCATGAATCTACTTCATCATAAGTAGTTGCGCCTTGCTCCTCGTCTTCTTGGTCAGACTCAGGCATTTCTTCGTTCTAAATCCAGTCCAGTCCTGACTTCTTGCCTCCAGTGATCTGATTCATTTCCTTGAACAAAGGGGTCAGTTTGGCAGCCTTATCATTTCCCAGACGGTTTCTAACCTTTGACTTAACGAGGCCGGAGCTAGAGAAGACTCGTTCTACGGCAGCAGTTGTTGCACTCGCGGACAGCGTGTGCTCGCACAACTTCAGCCATTATGCGTTGCATTGCCCCCAATTGAAGCCGTTGGTGTCCTCCAAATTCAGCGACTTCTACCAGACGATTGGTTGAACCTTGTGAAGAGATTCGTCGTCCGAGTGTGGCCTCGATCCTGCGCAGTGGCACATAAGTATTGGATCGCAGATCTGTGTTGATTGTTTTCAAATAATTGAATGCGAATGCTTTCTGCTGTTCTGTTAGATGAAATCCTCGAAATCGATGATCAATCGTGTTCGCCAAATAAGGCACATCGCCGAGCGCCATTTTCCTCCTCTTCATGGGCGCCTTCTTCACAGTTTCCGGTTTCTCTTCCAAAGTTTCGCTAGTCTTTCTCGCTTCACAGAGCCCGGACCATCCTCCGGAGGAGCAGAACCCCAAGGATCTGCAGTCGGCTCCGGCGGCGCTACCAATTTGTCGAATCTATTGGTAACTCCATTTCACCATTACAACAGCAAGTAGTTGACTGTGTTGTTGAGGACTTGGTCTTGGAACTGAAGACCAGTTTCTATTTTAATTGAGTACATTGAACCAACTTCCAATGCCATGCGTCGGTAAGAACGAGCTCGAGCTACGCGATAGGCAAGTGTGGGTGTGCGTGTACATCCCACTTTCATACCTTGACTTCGAATTTCCGTACTCAGACTATGAATTTTCCCACCTTGTGAGAAGGTTACCATTTCAAATCCTTGGATGACAGATGCGCAGGCAAGGAGGATAAGTCCGAAGCTCTTGCCTTGACTCAGCATAGAAATGGCTCCTGCGTTGATGGAGACGTGCGAAACGAGAAGAAACACTTGCCCAACCTGCCACACCTGGCTGAACGTAGCATTGACCAGAATTTCGAAAGTCTGTGCTTTGCGGTAGAGGGCGTGTTGGTGATCCCCAAACGGGTGAGCCGTGGTATTGAGGACAGAGAGCCAAAAGGTGAGCAAGGTCGACTGCATGACGTAGACAGTGCACATGGAGGAGACGACGTAAATAGACATGAACGAGATCACGTACTCCCAAATGGTCCAGATGCAAATGTGCTCCCAGCTGTACCTGTGTTCGTACTGGTCCGTGTGCCAGTACCGGATGTTTGGATGCTCTGTCAGGTAGTTGAAGGTCGGGCCGAGAGGCTGCAGAGTCACGAACAACATTGCAAAGATGGAAAGTTGGTCCAAGCGTTTGCTTAGGGCGGCTAGACTTTCTTCTTGGACAGCAGACACTACACAAAAGTAAATTGTGTCATTTTATTGCCCTTAATAATTTATTAGCACTTACGGTTTAGTTGCAATCCCTCAAAATCGAGATTTCGCAGGACGTTGATCAGGCTTGTAATTTCTTCCTTGTACAGCCAGTAAATCAAGACAACGACACAGGCGGCGGCGCGTGTCACAGTATGCACCTCTGTCTTGAAGGTGACTGTAGAGGTTGCTCCTGGGAGGTTCCGGTATGGAGTCACATGTAGTTTCCATGATAAGTACGCGGTGTCTGCCCACAAGTACACTGCTGCCACGTAGAAGAGAAGCCATTGGCCCAGGCCACGGCTTCTCTGCTTGGCCATCACCCTCGCTACCTGAGGGAGAGTTAGGAGCTGGAGGAAAGTGGCCTTGTCGGATCTCGGGTGGTACAAATGAGCACCGAAACATTGTCCTACCTTTATAAGGCGGTCGAAGTTTGCCAAAAAC
Organism: Mesaphorura yosii; assembly: GCA_009869945.1. Taxonomy (NCBI): domain Eukaryota; kingdom Metazoa; phylum Arthropoda; class Collembola; order Poduromorpha; family Tullbergiidae; genus Mesaphorura; species Mesaphorura yosii. Next base: position 5,399 of record WIXG01000769.1, read on the forward strand.
GTTGGCGTGAACATGATGCCACAACGTCAACGACTGGCCCGTGCAGTATTTCTCCTCGACGTGATGAAAACATGCTAAAATGTAGTAAGTATTTCTCCTTGACGTGATGAAAACATGCTAAAATTTAGCAAGGATTTCTCCTTGACGTGATGAAAACATGCAAATATTTAATAAGGCCGCATAAATGAACTTATGCAAGTACATTTTTTGCAATCTTGCTGATCACACATTTTATTAAATACGATTCAAGTACATCGATATTCTGGTTCGTTTGTGAGTGGACAAAGGCAGTGAATTTATTGTATTCCTTGGAAAGTATCCTTGGCCTTGTTTTTATTTTTTCTCCAGCCTGCACGATGGTAGCCTTGCTAATAATGGCAGCACTCACACAGTTCATTAGAATCCGTTGTTGTGTTTACGCTGAACAAAGTGTAATGCATTTCGTAGCCTTGAGCACCGAGAGTGCTCACGAACAAAATACGAAATATAAAACAAGGTCAGGAATGCATGTCATAATTTGGAACCTTTTATTGACGGTTAAAAATTTAAGCTTTAGCACGTAGAGCATTCACTGAACGGAGAGCATTGATTCGTCCGTGGCCAAACTGATAATTGGGAAAAACGGTGTCAGAAATGCCGCCACATGTTTGGCCAGAAAGTTGCAGATTGCGATCCGCATTATTTTGCAATATTTGTTTGACTGTTGCGTAGCGAATGTTTGGATTTGCTGATCGGAGAAGTGCCACGAGTCCAGCCACGTGCGGGGCAGACATGCTTGTGCCACTGTACTCGATGTAAGATGTGTCAGATTCGATGAACGCAGAACGAATATCTTCTCCCGGAGCGGACACATCCGGCTTCTGACCACCGAAGGATGACGGACCACGACTGCTCCACTCGCTGATCGCATCACGAACATTCGTGCTGCCCGTGCCAATCACATTGAAATGACTTCCCGGGTAACGAAGTGAACTACAATCCGAGCCTTCATTTCCGACCCCGAAGACGGGAATGATGCCCGCCACGTGCCAAGCGTCGATGACGCCATTGAACCACGTCTCGTTGTTGTTTGAGTCAGGCGCATTGCCCCACGAGTTGCTGGCCACATCCGGCCCCAGGCTGCAGTTTGGGTTATTTCCCAAGTAATCATGTGGACAGACGAGGAACTGCCCACATTCAATCGCAGCAGCTTCAGCACCAACAAAGTCTTCGTCAAACAGGTTGCATGCAATCCATTTGGCGCCAGGTGCGACTCCGATCCCGCCACTTCCGACCGCGATGCCAACGACATGTGTGCCATGTGCCATCACGTCGTATGGATGCTCGCTTTGATAAAATGGATCGTACCACGAATGATTCCCGCCACGGAAGTTGCCACGGATGTCCTGATGTGTGTACCTCGCACCCGTGTCGATGAAACCAACAACAGCTCCGCGTCCATCACTACCAATTGCTGCCCACGCTTCTGGCGCCTGGATTTTCTCAACTCCCCATTCAAAGGAAGCGTGGCGCTTGGCGTCAACACCAGCTGAGGATACTTCTGGCTGTATCAACTGGATCTGTCGTTCTTCTTCGATCGATGCAACTCCGTCCATTCGCGACAAAATGTTGACCAGATTGAGATCGGCACCTTTGACGTAGATTTGGTTGGTAATCCACAAACTGCGAACCTTCAGCGAGGCGAATCGGGGTGTGTTGAGCACAGAAAGGACGGGGGACTGTGATCTTTGCTGCAGGTCCTTTAGGCCGGAATACAGCGCCCAGGCTCTCTCGGTACGAGACCTGTCATCGTTCGAAGTGGCTACTTGCTGGAGGACGGAGTCGGTCGTTTCGCTCATCGAAATCAGAATATTCCCTCTACCTTTTGTGTGCAGTGTTTGGGAAAGGCGGACGCCAATTTTGTTGGTTGTTGATAGAGAACTGCTTTGTGGGGAAAGGGCGAGGAGAAGAAGCGCAAAGACAAAGCTCACCATTTTGGCTGTTCGAGTTGCTACCAAGTTAATTGTCATATAATAAATAAATGGTAATAAATATAATGGATGGACTCCTTGTAACCTAACCGAGATGAACTAGACCAGCACCCAACACAGCCACTTCAATTTGCATTATCATCGATCATGCGATGAAAGGTTGGGCAATAATATGTGCACATGAACCACAGAGGGTGATTACACAAAGTATTTGTGCACCATGATACAGCCTCATGCGCAAGGTTTACACTTTACAAAAGAGTATGCAGCCAAATTTTAAAAAAAAAAGGAATCACCATCATCTCTAACTTTGAGATCCCTGTCAAATCTCCCGATTGTAGCCCGATGGAATATTTCGGTTTTGGGTATTTGAGCAACAGACTTTCAAAGGAAGGCAAATACTTTGGGTGGACTTTGGAAAGTTCTCGAAGACGAGTGGTCCAAAGTTACTCCTGAAAAGTGTGTAAAAGTTTTCATTTCTTGGAAGCGAAGACTTCGGGGTATTGCAAGAGGCTCCGGAGATCACATTGAGAACACTAAAACAATTCATAGCGCCGAATTTAGGTAGGAGAGCGAAAAAGGAAAAGGTGCTTATAATGTGTAATCACCCTCTGTGGCCAAGGTGCCAAGTGCTCACGTATCAGTGGATGCTAATGCCAAAATGACAACACAATTGTGTTTATTTGTTTGTCGTAAACAAAGTACTCAACTTTTATGGTCCCACATTTGTTATCTAACTCGTCATAACTGATGAGATTTAGGGAGAACAAAGTCATGCATTTCCAGTCACCACTTCGGGAGGCGGAGTTAGCGGGTAGCCCTGTGGCACCACTCACACAATTCCTGACAAGCAACAATGTATGATGCACTTTGTAGATCGTAAGATCCTACCCTTGAGAGTCGAGAGTACTCACGTATAAAATACGAATTAACACAGTCAGCTGACGCCCGTCTCATGTTTACTCGTTCCATACGTACAATTACGTAACACGAAAGTATTCGCCCACGAAGTTATCCGTTAACCCAGTTCCATTGGATTCCTTCTTGTCCGTCATCTATCTACATAGTTAGAAACTAGTCAAGCATGGGAACGGTTAGATTAATTTGTCGACAAGAAATACACTAACAATGCAAGCAGCGTTTTCCGAGGAACTTTTCTTCTCGGCAACCTTGACCCTGACGTGACACCCACGTTAAGATTTGGAACTTACACGGAGAGATGCAGGAACATTAAGAAATCATTCACGGCCTGTCAACCATGGGAAAATCATGAAACTTTCACTTGGAGATGAGCCATTGTTGGTGACATGTGGCCAATTCCGCCGCTTTGGGGCTCAAATGAGGATTACACCCAAATGTTCTTCAGGATGCATATTGGACGGGATGATAATGAAAGCATCTGCATAGCGCAAATGTGCAAAGACAGCAGTCCATGGCCAAATAATTCAACTGAGCGTGTCAAGGAGTAATGTTCATTCACCTGCTCTTAATTCTTACTTTGCATGACGATGGCCTTAATCGCATTCTAAGGCCTAATTACCTCTAATTAGAAATTAGTGCGTTCATCATTAACTTATAATTAGTTCCGGACGAGAAAGACAATAAAGCTGGCTGCTTCAAATCTTCTTTTACTAAAGCTTTGAGAAGTTCTGCAAAAATGAAGCATACATTTCTAAGTTTCGCATTCTTCTGCACAGTTTCTATTGGCATTGAGGTCCATCTTGCGCGGCTAGACTCAAAGGATTGTGAACACGAATTTTTGGACGACGGCAAAAAGTTGGCATGGATCACACTTTATGATGATATCAATTATGAAGGTATGTTATTTTAATTTTGAACGATAAAGATCCTAATAACTACTTAATGCTGAGAGGTGCTCACGAGACGATTAGAATCAAACCGAAGGAATGCGTCAATCTTTGGGTAGTTGACTGGGATCATCGCGCTGTTTCAGTCAAGCCAGGACCGGGATGGTGCTTCCGCCTGTACTTTGAAGATGATTGCAGTTGGGTGCATCTTGACAAGGACGAGTTTAGCTCATATAATCAGAATTTGGGACTCAACTACTTCAGGGCTCAAGCACGATCGATCGATTACTACGACGGCAATTGCACACGAAGTCACGACTATGATTACTTATGAATATTACGGATGGTGTCATCTTGTGTGTGAATCGTAGGAATTCGAAAATCATTTAATGTTTCCTGGTGAATAGTACGATGTTAGTAAAAATATCCAATTCGGTATACAACATTTTTCATTTAAATTGGCTTTGTTTTCTATATCCTTAGGTTAATTAAACGCAACTAATTGAATACAGAGGCGAACGCGAGATTTGCGAACATACGCAGAATTTAATGAAAATGATGAACGACAAGTTTTCTCGTGTAAAACCGCGCCAAGGAATTTGCTTCACGAACGAATCGTTTCAAGAACTTACAGCAGGCACACACGAAAAATACAAAGTTAACAATATGAGTAGTGGACGCATTCAGAGTAAATGTTTCCACAATGAGAGCCAGGACGGAGACAGAAGTCATGACTTCTAGACCGTGAACGGAATTCGGAGTAGGGTCGTTGTAAGCTCCTCTGGCCGTGGTGCGGGCAGAGGGAGGCCAAACAGCACGGGGGTCACGACGGATTCATTGCTGTATTCACGATAAAATCCAATCTAACCATGTACCGAACCTCCATTTCGTCGACCATGTTCCCGAGTCTCTCTCAACGATCAACCCAGGCTCAAATATGCCCGAACGCAGTGCCCGCCTGGCCAACCGTGCAATGTAGTTATTCGAAAGGGAGACCGTTCTAATCATAACGAATGAACTGGCGATGCCCACAAAAGACACAAGTTTCTCCTTCTCGACTTTTCTAACTGTGATTCTCTGTGAAGTATGAATGATCAAATTTGGCCACTGAAATCATTATCTTAAAATATTCTTTACTCTGGCATATTATTAGTGCATAACTTCACACATAGTAATGTATTCTTATAATTACGAGTCATTTCAGAAAATGAACGAACTTAATAAGGTTTTTTTGTGAGATGATCAGCATTTTGACCCCATTATTTGTGCTCGCCTGTGCAACATTGCAGGTTTGTTACTTTGTAGGCTACCGCTATGGCCTTCTTGACATTCGATTGATTGCCTTGCAAGCTAGATATTTTGGGTATTTGTGTATGTGACCTTACTGAAGAGCAATCAGCATGGTGAGTGACCCGTGCAGCAGAAAATCCAGGTACGTCATCTTTGCTTTCCGTTCCATATGATACATGCCAGCTACTCCAAATCGAATCGGAGCCAGAGACTCCGCCACCAGCTCTTCATATTTGCTGCTTGATCGCTCTTCGCCCACCACAGTGTCGCCATTGCCATTGCCACGACGACGTAGACTCCAAATATGTGCCGTAGACATTGCCCAGACCCCACTCGTCGCATTCGCACCCAGCACCAACATTCCTAGGAAGTACAGCCCAGGGACGAGGATTCCAAGGCTGAGCAGCGTGCCCGTGGCGCCAGCATTGGGCAACCGAATGGCCCCAACCATGCACACCATGACCATGCCGCTGGTGACGCATTTCATGGTCGACACCACGACCATGCAGTACGCGGACTGGTTGAAGATGGTTGATGTAATGTACACGGCCCGGTACGAGGTCAGATTCTTCTCGCGTAGATTCGGGCTGCAATCCTCATCCCGGTCCCAGTTTTTGATCGTATCACTAACAAGAGCAAAGAATATGAACGCCAGTAGCTGGAGGTGACCACCGATCATGTAACAGCAGCAGAGATGGGTCAAAGTTACCATCAGATGTACGAATGGGAACACGTGTCCGAAGGAGAGGATGTCGCCATCGCCGTGGGTGGTCGTGGTTATGGTCCAAGCGTACAGAAATTCGACCACGGAAAAGCAGGGGATGCAAGCGCCAAATGCCATAATCTTGTAGCCCATGTACGCAAACCGGAGCAATTTTTCACGTCGGCGTGGGGGTGGGGTTCGGGCTGATCTCCATCTTTCACAGTTCTCACGGCTACCCTGCCCCCGGTGTTGGAGGAGCAGAAGGTTGAAAAGCACTGCCAGTTCACGTCTCCAGATTGCAAACGCCAGCTGGGCCAGAATTGAACCCAGAAGGGTTGCAAAAATGATCAGGTAAAGAACGAGCAGCTCAAGCCGTGTCCCGTCGACAGTAGCGATGTAAACTCGGGCAGCTACGTAACCTGTGGTGTACAGGGCGAGGACAATGTACCATCGATAAGCGAGCTCCCTCCAGTGCTTGCGAGAAGTCTGCAGGAGTTGAAGGTGCTCATCGTACTCGAGCCCCATGGGTAAGTATCGGGTGGCGAGGCGAGCATAGTACAAGACAATTTTGAGTTCTCCGGGGGACAGCATCTTAGTCTCTGTGGCATGACATGAGCGCCGAGCTCGAAAGAATGAGTACAAAAGAAATTCAACACAGCAGTTAAATAGGCTAACTTTCGCCCATCCGAAGAGGGCAGATTAGAATCGGTTTAATACCTGCACTTTAATCTGGCGTACCAATTCGCAAATTGCAATTACGAGTAAGGTGTTAATATTTCTGAGCTATTTTAGAATTCCATTAATTCCATTTTGGAATTTCATGGACGCGGTAATTACAAAATTACTATGTGACGAAGATTTATTCAAAGATAGTAGTATGCGGGTTAGATTTCTATGCACTAAGCCGCACTGCTCGGCGGTCCAATAATAGTTACTAAATTACCTTATACACCCTAGGTTTGAATATACGATCAGTCAAATATTATACATAACTTTGTTATGGTTGGGAAATATTTAGAAATTGAACTGGTTGGTTCCGTTTAAGTCAAAGCAATGTCACAGTCACGGTCACAGCGAGAACCAACTTTCGAGACAGCCACCTTTGCCCCTTGCTTTTGACCCCCGTAATTTCCTAATTGCCTTAGCGCAATTACCGGCACCGGCATCTAAATATTTAATTCGCAGACAAAGCATTAGGTTAAATGGAACTTAAGATTAGATCAAGCTTAATCCCTGGTCAACTATTGTTGCATGCAACTGAGGGTGCACCAAATTGTTATGCAAAATGTTCGCTGTACTTCAGTAATTCCTTGACCTTGGCATGGACTGGGCGACTTGGACGAGTGGAAATATCATAATGTCTTCGCCCTTGACCAGTAAAGAATTCCAACTTACAACCTTGGTTGTGCGCATCGTGTGATAAATACAAACATCGAAATCGAATCCGAGTCCTCCGACTCGAATGGCAAAGGACACATGAAATTCACGAAGGGCACAAGGGACCGAACAGCAAAATGCTGGATCTACACTCTCGTTGTCGCATTCATGTCTCTGGTGGGCGGGTTCAGACTTATGCATGCTGTTACACACGGAGTGGGCGTTGGGGTAGAGGAAGCGGGGGATTCTCACGCGCTCGCGCTACTTCTCCCCTGGTTGTATGGGTACTTGTTCCTAATGTATTTCTTTAGACTCGTCAGCAATGTTGCATACAGGGTGTCGAACAATGATATGGAGGCGCTATTCAACTATTTAATAGCGACAGCGTCGGCTTCAAAAATACAAGGTGAAACTCAGCACCAGCATTCGTCATCTCATACTCAGACCCGTTTTACCCGTGAGAAATTGTTGACATACATCCACCTCGGTTTTTATTCAGCAGTGGTCGGCGTCCTCCTCCCGGTGATGGTCATTGAAGCTCATTTTGTGTACACACACACACTCACACCAACGCACAACGTCCTGCTGGCTCTAATTACGGCCGTCCTTGCTGGGTGGACTTTCGTCTCAACTTGTGCAATGGTTCTATTCACTGGAACGTACATCTTCCTTCTCTATGTCATAATCCAGAACTCGGTACAAAAATCAACAAACAACAACAAAAACCAGTACCGACATCTTCAGATTCTGTGCGCGTGGTTCAACAACAGTATAGCATGTCGGGTGCTTGTCCCAGCCTACAAATATTCCATTGGGCTTGGTTTGGTCATGCTTCTCATTCTAGGCCTGTCCATGCGAGGTTAAGCTCACACGGTGCTGAGTTTCATGTGGCCATGTTTCTTGCTTGCTGCTGTGTACTGCGACGGGCTGTTCATTCTTGTTGCAACCGTGACGACGACTTTCTGGACCATGTCATCAACTCACCTGTGGCACCTGAAACTTCAACTGTGCGGCGTATGTGACATGAGCATGGGTGCAGAAGAACGAAAATATTCCCGGCTTGTCACAAACTCCCTCCACCCTCTTAACATTGGCAGTCTGTACTACATGGAGAAACGAGCCAAGCTTACGTGTGCGGAATTCCTCATTGATGCTAGTGCAAGAGTACTGATTGCAATGAAATAGTATGTAGATAAAGCATATACGTAACACAAGGCAAGACCATCGATGGTACAACGCGGTACGCGGGACAATTTGAGAACCACCTTTCCACTTTGTAGTCAGGGGCATAGCCATCTCTCCAATTAGATAATTCGCTCAGCGGGCTTGTTTTCGTCTAATTAACAATTGGTACGAAAAATAGTTCGGATGTAGTGGCCTTCATTGTGAAAGATTTCCAAAAGTCCGATATGGGACCCACTTTCAAATTTGGGTTACTTAATGTTGAGACATCTTGCTTCAAAATACTCTGGCCAAAAATTTGCAAAGACAAATTAAAGAAAGGGAAGAATTGAAGTAATGCTTTAATTTGGAACTTAAATAGGTCAACCCTTTATAGCCCCAATGTTCTAAAACTTACTCAGCAATTTTTAAAAGTGCGCAACATTTGAGTTCGGGAAAAGTTACAAAATATTCCGCAATATTTGGACGGATTTCATTCCAATTCCAATACGGCACGAACTTAGTTAAGAAATAATTACGAATAATTATGCCTCATTATGAAAGTGCGTAATTATAGTTAGCAAATGCGCTACCAACCAAATTTCTCAGTCATTTCGAATTTTTCATCCCAGTGTGGATGTGTTTTGAAACGAAACTTTCAGTAGGAATTCTCTATACCTCACATTTCGAGCTTCTGCTAAATTGACGTCGTTAAATTCGAAATTAATGGAAACTTTCCTTTCGATTTCATAAACTCTAATGACCAATTCGAGTTGTCGGATGTCAAATACGTTTGCAAAGCAGTCTGCGCAATTAAGTAGAATATTAATCTAGAAAATTTGTCAGCGTCAGTCGGCAGCCAGATTGAAGCCAGCAACAAGAATGCTTTCCCGCAAGGAATTGAAGATTGTTCTACATTACGTTCGCTTCGCTGGCAAATATTTGCCAATGGGTCTTGAGTACGACGAAGAGCGCCAACTGTTGCAAGTCGCAACCCGTCAACGGGCCCGCATGTCATTCATCGCGTATTTGGGCCTGGCAACCCATATGACAGCCCATGCAGCGTACCGTGTCTACGTTTCGTGGCAGCAGAGCGTGGGAGGGGGCGCGAGGGTGAGTCCACTTGTGCCCCTTGAGCTAAAGATCTTTTATCTCGGGGTGCTTGCAACATACCTTCCCGCCTACCTAATCCACCTCGCGCTTGCCATCTGGCAACAGGAGCTCGTGACCCTCTTCAACGTCCTGGTCCACGAGAATCAGAACCCTACCTCGACTGGGCCCGTGCATACTGCCGGCTCGGGGTCCACTCGAGAACGGTTTCTTGGTTACGCTCACCAGGCGTTCAAGCTGATGATATTTTGTGGATGTGTCCCCTCATTTGGCGCCATAGAATTCTTGTATGCGCGTGCCACATACGGGTACGGGGGTTACGTGTTCCCCCTCTTGCAGACACTGTTCACGACGATCCATTTCTGCTGTACGTATGTAATGTCGGCACAAACGCAACTCATATCGTTTCTATTTTACACTCTCGTCATGGATACTGTCAAGCATGCTCAAGCCCTAGGCACAAGCACAGGGCGTGTAAAATTGGACATGGAAAGCATTACAACATATCGGACACTGACCATCACTTCAGTCCTATTTAATGGAATTTATAGTGCCGTCATCGTCCCCATCGTAAAGTTCTTGGCAGGTTTTACAGCCATGGCTTGCATAGTGTCCATAATTCGATCTCCAAGCCTCATCACATTCGGGACGCTGACACTTGGACTATACATCGTTGGAATGCTTGTGTCCGCCGCGAGCGTCGCCAGCACCATCTGGTCGGCATCGAGCAACTATTTGTGGAATCTTCGTCACCGTAGTACAGCAGCACGGGTGGGGGTCGGAGTCGAGGGAAGTGGAAGTGGAAGGTACGAGCGTATAGTGGCTGTCTCACTTCGCCCCGTCCGGTTTGGGGTTGCGAGTCTTTACTACATGGAGAAGAATGCAAAAATGACGTTCCTCCATTTTCTGATGGATGGGACGCTCAGCATGCTCATAGCGTTCCACTAGGTCCAATAATCATAAGATACTTTAGATTCTATATTAATAAATGGTACAAAATTAGTCCATTTGTAGTTTGAGATTTTGCATTTTAGTGATTTCATGTCCTTGGCCTTCTGCCGTGTTTCATAATTTGGAGATACAGACTGTTCCGTTGTATTTTGGTCAGTTGAAAAACGTACCTTAGGCGGGTATTTTACGTCGGAGTTGGGAATTATCGTCATTCCGAGTCTTCGCCTTAGATCTGTTGCGTAGGCTGCCGTTTTCTTGGAGGTGTGGCTGGAAGCGGCATCATGGTGGACAAATACCTTCTCAATCTCGCCAGGGTAGAGCGCAGCGACCTTTGACTCCAGAAGCGGTTTCAGGACATGTTCAGTGTAGTAGGCCGCATTAATTTTTTACTTTTCCGGGCACTTTGATCAATAGTTCCACGGCCCGTCATCGCCCCCACGACCATGAACTTGGCTCCAAACTTTTCCAGTTTCTGTCGTCGAAAGTCGGAACTTGCATTTTCTGTCTTGGTATAGTAAATTGGCCGTACTGCCTTGCAATTCTGGATATAAAACCATGCCTCGTCGAGTGTGACCGCGTATTCGGATCTTCCTCCAGCCAGACGGGTCTCGTAGAGCCTTCTTGAATTCCTCTTGAGATTTGCGATATGGTTACGTTTCAAGACATGAACGGACTTGGGCTTGTTTTTTTTCTTCAAATACTTATGAATGATGGTGTTCACAGTCGTGGTAGAGATTTTCAGTCGGTTTGCAATTTGGCGCTGGCTCGGAGGATTCTCTTTTTGTGTCATCAGGTCCACTTTGCGAATGACGGCTTTTGTGGCCACTTTCTTGGGGTGATGTTTTCCAGGAGAAGGGAGCCCAACCAACTTGTCGTTTCGACGATACCCGATGCTGTTGATGTTGGCCACGCCAGACTTCGAAATTCTGAATCCCATGTCGTGTACTCTCTGTACGATGGACCTTTGTGACAGTCCATCTCTGGAAAGTGATTTCACCAACACTTCCACTTCCGGTGTAGTTTTCTTCGGCATTATGAACAAATATTGAAAGAAACTAACTCCAACCGTTACACAAGTTCAGTATGCAATTTTGAGGCAAGTTGCAACATGAACGCACCACAGGGTTTTGAAATATGACGTTTTATAAAGCGGCCAAAATACAACGGAGCAGTCTGTAATACTGATTTAAAATAATATCCGCAATAAATACATTCCTTGGAATTGACCTTCGTCAAATTTTCCTTGAATTCCTATATCAGTTTTAGTGTAAGAAATGGAATTCGTATTCACAAATTCGCGCGACATGGCCTTCATAAAATCTCAACTTCGTAGAAATTCGCAGAATGTGGCTAGCAGATGTGGTTGCACAAATGCACAATGCACAATGAAATTATTATTTGCACTTGATACTGGAGTCTGGCCAGCAGTGTGCTTTGCATTTATGCAATTGAGTCATTTCCATTCTGGACTCTGGACGCGTTTGGGGGTCGAGATACCGAGATAAGTATTTTTCGCACAGTTTTCGGATCGACTGTAATATGATACATAAAATGGCATACCCGCTGTGTGCCATTTCGGTCGTGCGCTACTTAAAACTATACCACCCGAACAAGTTTCGCGTCAGGACATTCAGAATTATTGTCTGGGTTTCGATCATCGCGCTGATATCTGAAGCTGTCAACCAATTTGGATTCAGGAGTGGTGAATTCTTCACCGAGAACCGCATTTTTTGCTGTCGCCCGGCACTCGTCAAACTCCTTGGCAACGAGAACGACTTCTTTGGATTCGCGTACTCTTTTCCATGGAAATTCGTGCTCCTGCTTTTGCAACTCATTTTACCGTTGTGCATTACAGCAGCCATGCATTTCAAGGTCATTCAAAAACTTAGGGTGCAGATTTGGTCAAGGCAAACCCAAGCGCGGGGCATCGGCGGATAAAGTTGAGGAAAGTCGGCGTCAAATGACCAATAGTATGCTCATCGTCGTAGTTGTGCTGTACGTGGTCTCCGTGTGCCCGTACAACATTATGTTTGTCAACAATTTCATGTTTCCGACGCCTTTCTTGTCGCCGTGTTTAGGTTCGAGTGAACAAACATGGCCGTGGTTGAGCGTGTCCATGACCAGCGTATAGAACAGGAAAGAAGTGAGTTGAGTTTGGCCGGCCACCACGTATATGCAGCTGAAATAAACCACAGTGAACGCCACCTGGAGGAGCGGAAGTACATACCCTCCATATGTGGCCCGTGCGCACAGACACTCTACAGTGTCGAATGATGGAATGCATTCGCAAAATATCATAACCTTGAAAGCTGTGAATACATGACCAAGAAACCGTTCACGGGTTTACCCATTAGCAAGTATTTGCTCGTGAAACCGAACATAATATAGAACAATGTGCGGGAAAGCATGTTTACGTTTGCCAGTGCCAACTGTCACCCTTTGTGTCTTTTTTATCTGGCTAGCTTAAAAGTATGGGTCGGGACGACTGACAAATTTCCGATGTTACTACCCTGGTTACATGGGTGCGGCTCAGGATTCGTGATTGGGAATTAGGTATTAGATTATTTCTTATATTTCACAAATACTAGAAGTTAGGTGAACTAATCATTAAAATAAATAGGAGACTAATTCATTGGTTCAGTTGTGGTCAAGTGTTAGTACGATATATTAGCTGAAGCTTGCCCCACTTGACCTTTGCATACGCAACGATGCTCACACGTCAAGTTTTTGTATAACCGTGTGGAAAAAAGCTTCATTCTTAATCTTGGTGTAATAGTAATTGCGGAGCATTTTTCTTAATAATTGGTTCCTGTCCAGGTACCAATTTCGAACAATTTAAATTATAGAAGCAAGTTTTTCATAAGTACCATTTGGCCAGGAGAGGTAGAGCGTCAAGTCCAGCGACCGAATCAGTCGATCATTCATGTCCACTGTGTTCCAGTACAACTCAGCAATCCTATACATCATGTCACGACATCCTGGACTGTCCAGCACAACGGTATGTGGATGATGAATGCTGGAGCTCCGTGTGTCCTCGTCCGACCCCTTAACCACACGACTGAATCGCATGCTGCCCTCGACCAGTTGCAAGTGCTCGACGCAGAATGTTGTGACTTGAGACAGCCAGCCACCCAGCGAATGTCCAGTGATACTCAGCTGAATCTGGTGGTACGCTCCGGAGGGTAATGTGGACTGGAGTCGACTCAGGAACCTAGCCACGAACGTGCATGCTGAATGCACCTGCGGCGTCAGTTGATGGCCGATGATCCCATCAATGTCCGTGAATACTGCGTCCAGACTTGCTGTACCACGATGCACGATAACAAGTTTCAGTATCTGCGGGTTCCAGTACGCGGTGCCAGAGTACCCACCCTCTGCATGGTTGTTAGCAGTGGCAAGCACACTCACACTCGACCCACTGCACTGTCCCCAACCTCTGACTCATCTGCTCCGACTGTGACGATTGACGTCCCTGGAATCTGGTCACTATAGCTTTCCACTGCAAATCTCACCAGTTCGTAGTCACTTGGAAAGAAATCATCAGACGCAGGCAAGGAAACTGAAGGAGCCACCAAGTTACACTGCAGCCCTCTCAAATGTAGTGGATTGTACTCCACCCGTTCGTCTTCAAGGATGTAAGCACAATCACAGTCATATGCAAACATCTTTGGGTATGCAGAAATACTCCCAATCTTTGGATTGGGAGTATTTCTCGCCAATCTGCGCGGTCACGAATTCAAATGCAAACTGAGATTGGATCACACATCACAGAACAATAAGTATGCGAATTCAGAGTATGTGAAGTCTGCATGCAGATTCAGATGTGAGAGATGAGATCATCCGTGAGAATACATTGGCATTTGGCTGAGAGTGATATAAACACTCACTTGTTTCATGGCTCTGTATGTATTATATATGAACACGTTTGCTTTCTTCGGAGTGAGATATGATCGCGTTATGGTCCCGCGAGAGTCTGAACCCACAGTACATGATTGGAATCATGCACGATTTCTTGGCTGCTTTGTTGAGCCACGTTGTATCAGCCGTGTGTTCCTTGGCACAGATCTTCGGCTTCGTCCCTTTCATTTTTATTGATTCCACGACCTCCAGGAAATGTATTGCGCACCTCATAAATGGACTCGCCATCTTCCACGCGACCGCATTGCTCTTGCTTCAATTCTATTGTTTCTTGCGTGAGATGCAATCACAGTTGGCAGGAGCAAATACAGCCGAGAAGTTTTCAGACATGTTAATCAGGGTATAACGGGTAATCATGAGTCCCACGCACTTTGCTAAAGCAATTATCAATAATGCTCAGGTTCCGATAATTGTAGGGGGAAGTCGCGTAACTCCTGACCACTTCGCCTTGTTTGAAAGTTACCAGGATTCGACATATCTTAGAGTACTGAAGCATGTCCTTCAAGCAAGAAAGTTTACGTCTGTCATTCCAGCGAACCCGTTAATGGACATCGAATTTGTGTTCGTCTCGTCCAATTATGTCGAGAGGTTAACAACACAAACTGTGAGCTCGTTCTTGGAATCGTGAGTTTATTAGCAATGGACGCATATATGTAGAAAAATGGAGGACGTCTAGCGTCAAAACTATATTTACACTCCCCTAATTTGTCTGCTCATGAGCCAACCGTGGCTCCCGCATTATTTGAAATTTCATTGCCTCTACCCGCACCACAAAAACTTGTTCTCCGCGTTCTTTGGATTCCTTTCACCGTTTTCTCGGCCACCACGTCCCTTGCATTTGGTATGTTGTTGGTTGAGTTACGGAAACAAATCTGGCTATGAAAATCAATCTACTGTACGACTACGGCATTCAAGCGTAAATTTCAATTGATTATGTTCGTGTCTCTTAATTGGCTGCAGTGAATAAAAATTAGCAAGTATGGTTGACATTTTTAATATCCAACATTATTCAGTATTGCTACTACACACGTATTGTAAGGCGTAGCTAGCCTAAGAGCACTTGTACTACGATCAGAGGTCGTGTCGGGGTTGTGTGTAATGTCAATGCTACAAGTGCTTTAGCAAAGTACGTGGGACTCATGATTACCGCTTCACCATTCTCGTTTACAATGTACTGGTCTATATAACTGACTGCGTCAAGCAGTCCTGTGCAACCAGAGCAATGTGACATGTTCACTGGAAACAGGGCTAATTATAATAGATCCATTATCATAGTGCTGGACCACGCTGGAAAGTGAGAACACAGGAAATCGTGGATCGTCGACCAATTGCTGTTATGTCGTTGGGCAAATTGGAACCGTTTCCCGTGTCAGGAGCCAAGTTATAATTGCCGAGTAACCGCTCGAAACCACAATCGCGACGGAAATAAACCAAGTGCCAAAATAGACACGGAAGTACAGCCTTTCTCCGCCTTTGGGAATCGCATTAGCTCCTTGACCTAGGAGACGACCAAATGCTGAGATGGTGTTTGGCACAATGCTGTGCCCATATTCCCAGCCAGGTGTGACAAAATTAAGCCGAGGATTGGCACCGGAAGCAGAGTCAGGACCGAAGTGGGTCAGTCCATTGATGTGAAGAGGGCGTCCCTGTTCACGTCTGCAATGTACTGCTTCTCAAAAACCACAATCGCTGAGTACGGGACTGTTTCCAGAGAAACTACACTCATTGCATGCATTGGAATGGCAAGCACATTCGAATCCGCGAGAAAAGCCTTGAGTGTGAACAGGCCACACTCGCCAACACCAGCTGAGCACAACCCTATAGTCGCTATATTCAGTACGGTGAAGTTGAACAGTTCAACAAGTTCCAGCTGCAGCAATCTTGGGGGAATGAACGATACGTGAACAGCGGCATGAAACTGGTGATGATTTGCCTTGCTTTCGAAGAGGAAATTTCCTGCAGCACCCTTATCCAAGCGAAACAGGTAACTCCGTGTTCTTCTGGGATATGTGATAAAGATGGTTCGCCTGTTCCCTCAAATTGCATGAGTTTTCTTTGGTGAGTTCCGAAAACAGAAATTGATAATCTACGAAGGTCAAGACTTGGAAACCTTCAAGAGCACGTGTGCGGTCGCAGCTTCACGGAGACCGGCAGCTGGCGCAGGCATTTGATTATGATCCATAAAAGGCAGAGAAATTGAAGACTTGAAATTTTTATTGTTTGAGGATTTTGACTTCTCTAACCGTTTTTACTAATAAGTGCTTAAATACTTATTTCTTGCTTCTGATAATAAAGCAGAAGTGGAAAATTTAAAAGCATACTTGAATCAAACATAAAGCACGGCCGACTAACTTCAAGTACAAAATCGTTGCTTGCACATGTAATTTATCAGCCGCGCTGTCAGCATACATGAATCACCAGCTTTATTTTGATATTGAAGCATAATTTATGTTAATTAGTCATATACAGCATTCATTTGCATGCATACGTGTCTCATTTCCAGAGCTGGCATATATTGTAAAATCAGATGTCACATTCACAAATAGGAAAATGAACAGATGTTTCTATTGACAAAAATATTAGAACCGCGATGATATATTCGGGACAGTCACCTTCACGCTAACTGAGTTGAAAGACTTTTTATCGTGAAAATTCATCTTTAAAATTCACGATTAAAATGATACGAATTGAATTTCAGAAGACGACT
>WIXG01000770.1:0-22312 GCA_009869945.1 Mesaphorura yosii
TTGAAACGTCGGTCGTTCACGGTGACCATGTTGACCCCGCCGAGAAGGTTGGCCATAAACTCATTCATGTTGGCAGACTCGGGGAATCGGCCTGAAATGCCCGAAATCACGATTTCGTCCGTGTCCAACGCCATTGTGTTTGTCTTGCTTTATTAAGTAAAGACTTTTATAATGACTTGAGTTTATTAAGAGCTGTAAGAACTGAGTTAGGTCAAAAGCCTTAACTGCGTCTGAGGATTGCATCCCTCAACCAGCTTCTCCTTTTATGCGTTTTCATGACCACAACACTTTTGTCCTGCATTAAATTATTCTGTGTTCTGTATTTAACTATTCTGTTCATTTTTCACAATCGATTAATGACTTTTCTCACCGTGGGAAGCGAACCAAGTTAATAAACAAAACTCATGTGCTGCACTCCACTCCAGAAACAGAGCGAAATGTGGATGCAATTCAGTTTCGTTCATTCTCACGGAAAATCCGAATGCTTTGCAAATACGCAAGCACAATGCCACATCAAGCGCATACCACGTTGCAGCTCTCTCGGTACGGGTCCAAGTCCAAAGTGCAAATGCTTATAGTCAAGCTTAATGAATAATCGAATGAATTAATTAACAAACGAATGAAAGATTTTAATGAGTGGATTCCCAGACTCTTGTGGTTGGGCTCACGCAAGAGCACGCAAAACTGCTGATTTGAGTCTCGGATCTCAATCACTCTTTGGTTTTTCCAGCCACTGCAAGCAGCAAAATTTCTCATCATTTTACAATGATGAGCACGCACGAAACTGAATTAGCATCTCTTCTTTAAAACCACGGAATTATGCGAGCGAACTTGAAAGCGTCGTGCATTACATGCGTTTAACCTGAAGCAGTTAATGGTTTCGAAGCGGTGTACGCTACATTACGCTCAAGCACCATAATTGGCACATGAAGCTTGAGCCTGGACATGAGTATACTTGAAAAACATATAACATAAAGAAACACAAAATGGCTTGAAAGGTCGATGGTGCGGCAATCTCATTTTTAAAGCGAGGATCGCGACATAATGGGACACACAGCTGCACATTCATTTTCATGGAGTCATTTAATCATTCGATAATAGTACATAGTAGTATTTTCCCCCTCAATGATGGTTATGTTGGATTTATTTGTGAAATCATGCCAACGTGTGCCTTCGTAAGTATACCGAAGGCTCATTTAGTAAATCACACAATGGCGATGGGTTTCCGAACAAATTCAATATAGCCCATCACTCCAGAGTCCCATTCCAATTTCAATCAGGCTTCGATTGTCAACACGGGTCTCTGCCCGAGATAATAGCCGGCAGGCTTTAGCCCACCGCTAGCTTTGCTAGTTAAATGTTAAATTGAGTCCGTCGTCAGTCATGACTCCACATGCTGCTCGTTCTCACCCTTCATGGTGACACAACGATGGACTGAGTTTTGCACTTTGTCGTAAGCGTGCTTCCAGTGACATTGTGCAAAGTCGTGTTCTCACGGCTCTTCAAGATTCCCTTCATGTGCTGGCAAAAAACACCAACCAGTCTGATTTTATGAAACTCTTATTCTGAGCATTGTTAAACTATAATTATATTATGATTTTAACATTGCGTTCTGTTCTTGACTTCTTTGGGGAGAACCACACGATGAGCAGCCACGAAATTTGTTGTCTCAAATCGACCCGAAAACTACTTTTTTACACGTTTCAGGCAAAAATAAGAGTTTTTCATTTTTTCTGGGACTTAGAAAAATTTCGTGCCCACCCTTTAGTCCAATCCAACCGGGGACTTATTCTTTGTTCATGCATGCATCAAGAGAACTCAAAGTTAGAGCTGCAAAGAGACGAGGGGTGCAATTTATTCGGTAACATTCTTCATAGCTTCCAAAAGCACGTCACGTTCGTATATTTATTTAACAATCGTATAATTGAGCCTGTAACCTTCGATCGGTTGGGTGTAGGGGAGCGAGATGGTCGTCACGAGCAGGCCGAAGAAACCCCGTCGTGCGATGTAGGCGCCATCTGTAATGACGCTGCAGAGCCTCTCGCGCAGCTGCAGGTGCCCAGCGTCGCTCTGGTCACGGTCGCGGTCCTGAGCTGTCGTCGACGTCGCTGGCATGATTTCGTACAGGAAGAGCGAATTGAGACTGCACCCCGAGCCGGCCCAGACGTCGAACCAGTCCGTGACGAGGCGCACGTGGTCAAAGCCCTCCGTCGTGTTGGGGGCGACGACGAAGGAGCTGAAAAAGTGCTTGTGGCCTCCGCCATGGGAGAGCGTCCCTAAATCGGCGTATCGACCGACATCCGTGAATACGCGGGTATTGTCTTCATGGTCCTTGTAAGCGCGGTAACTCAGCCGGAACCCACGGCGGGGCCCACCGGCGCCAGTGGAAGTGAAAACGAGCACCGCGAGCGTCCCGTACAGATTGAACACTTCCCTCCCTGCGTACTTTGCGTTCATCTGCGCCACTTCCGTCAGCACCGTGTCGGCGTACCCGTCATACGGAATTCGGTGCATTGTGACCGTCAGCAAGTCTTCCCCGACGACGAACCCGGAACCCTCCTCCTTCGTGAAGGATATCCGTCGGTACGTCGACGCGCGGAAGGTCCACACGCAGAATTCGCCAGTAGGGGCGGCGCTGAGCTCCTCGTTTAATTTGTACTCGATGACGCCTGACTCGTCGTCCAGCACGCCACCGCAGAGCGTGTAGGCGCCTGGCGTCGGCTCAGGCTCAGGCCGCGTGGGATCGGGAGGCGGAAGTTTTTGAATGGTTTTCCAGTTGAATTGAAATCCTTCACCGACTATGGAACTATCCGAGCTGAGGATCAGCAGGTAACCCGCGCTAGCGTAGTAGCCGTAGCCTCCGCCGACGCCGCAGATCCTAAAGTGCAAAAGCATGTTCTTAGAGGACGCTGCGCCCGGGAAATTTAAAATTACCGCCGTGCGCTTACCCATGATCTCTCAGCCGGAAGAGCTCCAGTGTGCCCCACGGATCGCAGTTGAACCTGCAGACAGTCTCCAGCGCGGGCAGGATTTCGTACACGAGCACGCCGTCCGATTGGCACTCAGTTCGGCCGAGTGTGAATCCGCCGTGCGCGAATTCGACATCGACGCGGTCCACTTCGAGGAGCACGTCGTAACCGGAGAGGGCGTCGGTCGGGTCGGAGATGACGAAGGTCGCCAGCTCGTACGGCAAGTACGTGCGGGTGTCGGCGTTCCCCTTCGGGTGGCGCATCTGGCCAGAGGGCCCTTGCCCGGGCGTCCCCGACTGCCAGTTGTAAGCGGGGAAGTTGGGCTCGTACATATGGGCGGTGACAGGCGGGCGGGACTGAATGCTCAGAGCAAATGCAAAGTTCCCGCCATCGCCTCTCCCGCTGCCCGGCCGTAGCACGATGACCGCGAAGGCGATGGGGGTTCGGTACTCGTACGGCTCCGGCATGGTCGATGCCGTGTTAATGACGATTGTGTGCGGCGTTACTGACGCCGCGACAAGGTTGTAATTTTGCGTGAAGACGGTAATGGTCAGTTCTGCGTCCGGTGGGAGGCCGCCTTCCAGGAGCTGGAAAGTCGTCAGCGTAAAGCGGCCGACGGGCTGATACGTCCAGACGCATTGAGCTGGCGATGGAACACCATCACTTTGGCTATAGAGAAGCGTGCGATTGTTGCCCTCGACGACGCCCCCGCAGCCGCCATCGAATGGGTATGAGTATTCGGGCTCGGACCGCACGCCAGCCGCCAGAAACGAAGTGAATAGGAGCGCCCACTGAATTCTCATTACGCTCTTTCTGAATTCGATTGCGGAAAGATTCACGAAAGAGTACGCGGGTGAAGGATTTTATTTAACAGTGCACTTAACTTGTTCGTCCAACAGCAACGGCGAACGATCATGTGAATTCACGCTCCGTTGACTCAATTCGCTACCTGGCGCAAACAAACCTGCGACGCGAAAACATGACAAACACCGTCTCGTGCGCACTCTGCCGTCATTCTCATTAATTTTCGCAATTTTATCTGTATAATTCATGCAAATTTGAACGTGACCCATAGAAAGGTTTCGCACGAGACGTGGACCAATCAACGTTGAAGTGCTTTATTTTTCTCACGTCCGCCACTAAAGGCAAGTAGTTAACAAACAACAGGCCGGCAGGGGCACTGATGCAATTTTAATTGTGCAAATTAAATGAGATCACTTCGCGTCGGAATCGCCTGCAGTGGACACACCTCCGGCTTGACCAAAGCAAAGGGTAAAGATTAACAGCGTAATGTGTTGCGGGCGAGACGTGTCACTTCTCCACTTTAAACTTGTTTGCTCACTCGCAAAGTCAAACGCTTCAAAAAGCGGACAAAGTCCGTCCCATCCGCATCATTCTTGATTAGGCATCCAAAATGAAGCAGTGGCTCACCTTTCTCTCGTTTTGTCTAGTCGTATCGCTGCAGTTCGGCGACCTTGGCGCTTTTGGCCGCGATGTAAACACCGAATGCGGTGGGATCCTAATCCTTTCCGAAGACGAGGGAGTGGACTGGGACGGCGAGTACAGTGCCGCCATCGAATACAAGATCGGCCGGCCGTACGAAAACAACGAACTCTGCATTTGGACCGTCCGCGCTCCGCAGTCAAATCGCATCTTTTTCCAGCTCGAAGCCGCCGCCTTCGAGTCGGGCTATGACGGCCTGTACGTGCACTCTTACGGCGACTGGGAGCCGTCATGGGTTCGCGGGAATGCGACGGACAGGATGCGGGCGCCCGGGCATCGCCTCGAGGTGAATGGACCACTGGCGTTCGTTGTGTTTAGCTCCGATGCGACGGTGCCCGGGGAGGGATTTCAGCTGCTCGTACAGAGCTCGCCTCGCAACGTGACTGGGCGCTACCCAATCAACTGCAATTACACGGACGTGTACGCCGTGGCGGCGCCCGAGTCGATTCGCATACCACAAATGCCTGGCCAGCCGTACAACGACTACGAACTCACGTCCATCGTACTGGCGGCTCCCACCGCGCCGAGCCTGACGGCGCTAGAGCAAGGAGTTACGATGCGAATCACCCACTTTGACCTGAATAACTTTGATGACAGGCTGTACATCTATGAAGTCTCTCGTGAGGGGTGGAGCCTGCGAGGAGAGTAAGCGCCTTTAATTGCAATTAAGTTTATATGCCCAGCTTGCGTTCTAATGCGTTGTGCGTTTTGGTCCACTGCAGGTTCCGATACGAAAGCGAGGCGCTGGACCGGCAATTCACCGGAAGAAGCTTCATCGTCGTGTTTCGGTCCTACAATTATTACACGTACATGCATACCGGCTTTGTAATAGAAATTGAATAAATTAAGATTACTCGTGTCGCAACGAAGAATTTTTCGTGGACCGCAACACTCCCACATGCTCACTCCCGTACATATGTTGGGAAGGGGAGAGCAAGAACCGACCACGACGACTGCCCGTCCTCCCCCAAATGGCTGCAGCGACGGGGCAACTGGACTCATCCCCGACCCAGTATGCTGTGAGAGTTTCTACTTTTGTCGCAGTGGGGAGGGTGCCAGGTATCACTGCGCGGAGCGGCAGCAGTTCAATCCAGCCACCAGACAATGCGACGAAGCGGCGGTTTTTGGTTGAGGAATTCATTACAATTACAATCCATAAGTCATACAAAAAGAATGAAACTGAAGCTTTTGATTTAAAATTGACAACATTTATTGATTAAACAAAGATTGACTCCCTCTGGCGCAGTCCCTTGAATAATGTACAACGAATTTCCACGTGTGTGTGCCCTATACTGAATACCTGAATAATTCAGAACTTGCAATAGAATTGGTTTATGCAGTGAATGCCTTGTCACGTAGGCTCGTTAAAATTGAATTGCTATCTTTCACAGGCATTTAAACTGCGATGCAAAGTGCGCAGATCGCCTTGAGCCTTGAACGGCAGACGCAGAAATGTTGACTCGCCAAATAGTTGACACAGTTTGTTTCCTGGTCCGCATAGCAGCCTGGACCAGGACGGTGCCGTATCAGTGGAAGCCGGGGGGGATCAGTGCAGCCACTCGTGGGCGGGTCCTAACCTTCCTCATCATTATGGTTGACGCGGTGTGTTCCATTGTACTAAGTGTGTGGTACACTCATCTTGCCGCGACGCGAGTGCATTCAGGTGGCCAAGAGCTTTTGCTGATCATCATACGAGTAGGAACAGCGTCAGGGTTTTTTCTGGCGGCTGCGGCTCACGTGTATCAGGACGACGTCATCGCCCTCGCCAACAAGCTCCTGCAGACATTCGAGTTGATACAACAACACAAGCCATCACGGTCACGGTCTGAATTTGCGGTTGAATATTTCGTAAAGAGCGCGGTGTGCATTGATTTCATCTTACCCGTTGCTGTGCTGGGAATCCTGCAGGGACCAAACTCCTTCGAGAACCTGGCCCTGCAGTACACCGGCGACCCCTGGCTGACATTGGCCTTCAGCATCGTGCTGGCGTTGCTTGCATTTCGAACTTTTGTTAGATGTGGTGTATTTGTATTCATCTGTGGCCTGTCTGTGGTTTTGCTGGAAGACTGTCTCAACCAACTACAAAGCGTTGTGGGAAATGGTCGCCGGTCAAAGTTCCGCGGCCTCCTCCGTTCTTACCGAGCGTCTCAGGTTTTCAACGCCTTGATTTACCAAACTGGAATATCTGGAGGGATTTTACCTGGGATAATGACAATGACGTGTCTCGTGACGATATTCTGCAGTGCGGGGCTGCTTCTCACTCACTCCTCTCTCACTGACGTCCATTTTGTTGCCCTGGCACAAACTTCTGCTGTGAACACGGTGGGAATCTTCCTGGCGATGAAAACATCGTCCAATGTGTACCACAATTCAGGCGCTTTTATTCACATGTCATCGGCTGACACTCGGCTGTCG
The DNA here is from genome assembly GCA_009869945.1 of Mesaphorura yosii. Classification (NCBI taxonomy): domain Eukaryota; kingdom Metazoa; phylum Arthropoda; class Collembola; order Poduromorpha; family Tullbergiidae; genus Mesaphorura; species Mesaphorura yosii. The sequence goes on from WIXG01000770.1 coordinate 6,888, forward strand.
CCTGGGCGACGAAGAGAAATCAGGTCTCTTCGTTCAATTTCAATTCGCATAGGCCAATTCTTTACACTGACACCTAACACGAGACTCATTGTCCAATTCAACAACACACAACAGATTGCATCCATTATTCTCATGTATCGGGTGGCATAGTCAACTCATTCGCTTGTAATCCTTTCGATATCATCCATAGTTCAATAAAACTGACACCTAAACTCCCTTGGAAAGAAGTGAGGTCTTGCCTGATTATTGATGATTAAAAGGGACTTGTGGCTTACAGGGAGATACATGACAAACGAGACGAAACGAAACGATGCTCTGTATAATGTTCTCAGAACAACCACTCCTTATAGGATTTATTCGGTTGAAAATTATTCAGAGTCTGTAAACAAGATTTTTTGTTTAACTGCTTACATTTCTGGACAAGTGTTCTAGAATCGTGAAAAACATCACCTTAAGACCCGCTCACATAGCACGAATCGCCAGTGGAAGACCATTTCTGCGACAAAGCAGCCAACACAGAAGGCGATTAGCAGACCATAAATTATGAAGATTGTCGCAGTGCTGCCTGTAGCCAAGCTCAACTCGTGTGGTTCCAGAAGATTGATGAGGTAGTTCAAAGATCGCCTTTCACCAGGATCAGTGTTGTAAATGTTATCCCACCAAGTATGAATTCCTGATTCAACTACACGTCGAATCAACGCTGACATTCGACCACCATCCTTCATCTCAACCTCCCAACCATAATTGCTAGTGTAGAAAGTCTCCGATGACTTTGTAAACTTCCTTCGCATACCCTCAACTTCAGGCAAGTATTGTCCGAGCTCACTTTCAAGGTCCACGAATGCAGTCCGATCGCATTGGAGGAGTTGGCGGGCTATAGATTGTGATGGGCAAGGATCAGATGGAACACGCAATCGCTCGAGAATGAAACGTGCTCTTGCCCTGTAATAGTCTGAAGAGTCTGAATTTAGCCGGAACAGATGCATCAGAGTGGTTGCAACTTCCAAGCAGAAGTAATTTGGAAATTGATCCCTTTTATCCGACCCTGTTTGAAGGAGGCCATTGCAAACGGCTGTGAAATTGTAGGAGTTGCATGAATAGTTTAGATCCGGGTTCACCACGCCCTCCGAGAGGTTCGTATATGCTGCAATGAGTTCGGAGAGCTCTGATTTAGGACTGGAGTACAATCGAAAGTCAGCCAACTGCTCGAATCTTAGCACAGGTTTCATTTTAGGTGGAACTGTCATGTGAGAGGTTACAATACTTTGGTAACAGTTGGTCAGAATCACTGATACGAGCAACCAACCAAAGATGGTTATTCTGAAGATGAGAGTCTTCTCTACTGTGGTACGGATGTGGTAGTTACCGAGTAGAAGCCTAATTGGTAACCAAATCACTTCCAGAGGTTGCAGGTTCAAGAAGGACTTTATCCTCTTCCTGGAGCCCAAAATGGAGGCCGTGGTGATGGCGATGGAGATCAGGATCCAGTTCCAGATCCACACATCAAATGGTTTCAGGTAAGAGGAGAAGGTTGTTTCTGTGGACAGAGTGTGACAAGAGACGAAGGCCACGCCGCTTGTCTCCGTAACAATATGTTCGGTGGTGTAAGTGACAAATACTTGCCGATGTCTAAGCCATGGAGTGGTGGGCTTTTTGTCGACTGATACACTACTCCCATTAAAGCTACGAATTCCAAGCTGGTTGAGAATAATGAGTAAAACTGGACTAATTGCTCTCTCTCTCCCATGTTTACGTGTCCAAGGTAGGAATGGTTTGTGAGCCAGAGCATGCTCCTTCGCCACAAGGAAGCTGATATTACTCGTCAACATATGCATTGAGGTCAAAGGTTGTTGTTGGTCAATGGCCAACATGATCGAATTTCTCAGGCTGTTGCCGGCGTAGCTGGCGGGGGAAATGGGGATTCCTATAGCCAAAGGTTGGGAACAATGTATGCAGACTGTGTAAACTTATGGTGCAACCTCCCCAAGGTCAGCAGCTGACTCGGTATGATTAGTTTGGCGCAACGGGAGAATGACCAGAAGCCTGGAGAGATCCATTGACTCGGTGACTGCGTACTCAAAAGGTTCATTTGTGTAAATGGTAGAGCTGTACTGACTCAAGCTAGCCATCATGTACTGGAACTCGGTTAGATTCGGTAACATGATGAGTATGTAATTAGTGGTTATGTACAAAGCAGAATCGCTCACACAAGCCAAACCTTTCAGATTATCCAGCGTGTCCAACCGAAGTTTTGAAACGTGTACCAGATTCATGACACATGGCTGCTTGTAGTTGAACATATGCATGGGACGAGTGTTGAACATGTTGAGTGTCATGTTTGCATGTTCCTGTAGGCCAGTGAAGAGTTTGATAGGTCGATTCTCCTGAATGAGAACCGATGGAGGAATGTCTTGCAGGTAATTTTCCTCAACGATAAGAATTTCTTCGCAGTCGAAGAAGCTGCTGAGAAGGTTAGTGATAGTCACCCGCAGATTTCCGTCGCTTTGATTACCATTGACTACGATTAACCCGGCCAGAAGAAGTGGAACTACTGTCGGCATCGTTAATAAAGACATGCTGTTGCTGATACGCACTCGGAATGCTAAATATAAAATGGCATGTTTAGCAGCACAAAGTTCGGAGCGGCGGAGGAACATACTCCTGCAAGCGGGCTCTCATTACTCATTACTTATGCAGATTTGCAATGCTAGATCCTATTCGGCTCGGGCACCACCCAATCTGAAATGCAGAACTATTTGGATTACAGGAATTAATATCCTGTTATCCAACTAATGCGAATTATTTATTGCAGTTCACAGTGTCAAGATTTTTATCTAATATCTGAACATTTGCATTAGGCGTGTGTGAATGTGAATTGAAAACGAGTTAAACGAATCCATTACAGGAAATTATGGTGCTTGTTGTACATGAACCACGAACGCACCAAAAGTTATGAACTTTTCTCCTTCTCTTTCTCTAATGATAGTTCAGGTTTACTATCGTCCTTGCTATAGTACGAGTTCAGGAACGCTGTCGATGCTTCAGTGTACTCAACCGCTGACTCGGACACTACCTTGAAGGCTATAATGCACAGAGCAAGGGATAGACATATATGTGCGCCGAAAACGGGAGTAATGTTGACATTGAGGTGGATGATGTTGAATATAAATGCAACTATGAGTGTGGCAGCTACAAGATGAATTGTGGGGAATAAGAATTTACCAAAATAATCAAAGAAGAGTTGATGGTTCATTGTCATTTGTTCTTACACTCGGATGAAGTCGCTCAGCTCAGCATTGCTCGGTTCTGTCGACCTATACCGGATAATCGAATACTTAGGGCCCCGACGCAGGAAGGCACACGCACGAAGTACGAATGAGCGGGGTGGTGGAGCGCGGGAGTGCTGTACTGTCAAAGACATCCAACCCGCCCAGTTTTAATATTCGTGTCTGTCATAATTCTCGCTGCGACGGCCAGCTTTGCGTCTCCCATAGTCACAGTCGAGTTCAATCTGTTGCAGATATGCAGATTCGAATTGTTTGTGGTTTCTTGTCGACCTTACTACAAAAATAATTTTGTCAAGAAATGAGGTTCGTTAAAGCCTGGCATGAACTAGAGGGGTTGGATCGAGCAGTTAAAATAGCTGACTGATGCCGCTGGCGCTGGTGCGACCGTGGCAGACACTGAACCTGTAACACTCCGATGGTCCTGCCCCAAAGAGGTCGGAGCTCCCCAAATTTTGTGACTTTTCGGGATTGTTTAAAATTAATGGGGATACAATTGATATTACATTATAGACTTCCACCAATGCGATTGCATTGGTTGGGGCCTATACCAATCACAAATACACTTAAATATTCATTTTAACTGCAGTAATAAGTTAGTCTTTTCTCGAGGAAGAAGTAGAGGTCGGGGGTCTCCGGACAGGGCTTAGTTCCTACCCTTGACCGTCACTGTCCAGCCCCCAGAAGATACGATACCCTCCGTCATAAGTTAAGATACGGTATTTTAAATTTTGACGAAAGGTGAAAGCAAAGTTTTTTCCCCAAAACGCTGGTCTTTGGGTTTTTAGTTCCAATAACATGTGAATATGATTGAATTCATGTCATAGAATTAAGTCAATGAAATAAATCGGTTGTTTTGTTTCTCAAAAAAAAATTTTGTCAATTGGCTGTGGTGTCAGGACAGTTGTCTAAGACTGCGCATAGCACTCAAGACTTCGGAGGCTCGACCCGAATTTGAGTGAGACATTGAGATGTAAACGTTCACATGTTGCATGCGTGCGATTGTTAATTTGGAGGTGTTGCTGGCCACGGCTGGCTGCCGTCTCAGGGCGGACACGGGCTTCGATGCCGGACAACTCTCGACGAGATGGCAATACATGGAAACGGGTAGTTTAATTTGGCAAAGAAACGCCAATTTTATTATTCTTAAAGCGCTGCCGCTGCTGCTGACTCTCAACTCTAACTCTAACTGACTAACGCTGCCTCTGTTGCTGCTGCGCTCCGCGCACGCCTCTCCCCTTCACTTTGTACACAAAGCAATGCTCAGCTCACGCAAATGCACACAGCCGAAGCCTTGTGCACAGCACAAAGGTAACAAGAAGACAAAACATTTAAATGAAATAAACAAAGGTTCCGAGTCTGACTCCTTTGCACAAGCAACAACAGTTGTGTATTTAGCTTCGATTAAGTGGTTTAAGGCAAAAACTTGCAGGGGAACTTCTTAAGCAGGAAGGAGCCAAATCAACAACAGCGGAGCTCAGGGAGGCTGTTTGCCTTGGTCCGTTCCGTCCACTCAATTCAATTCTCAGTACAGTTTGACAAATCCCAATCACATGCGGAGATTCACGAGAGTCACGTGCGTTCTGCAATTCTGCAACAAATTCGTCCAGAATGCACCTTGGCAATTCTGACACTGCTGGTGTTGTGCTGCTGCTGTTCTTCGTCGTCTACTACCGCGTGGGCGTGAGGTACTTAAAGTCGAAGGTCGATTCTGCTTCCCGAGAAGGGTCTCGTCTCTCTCGTGACTGACTGTTGGCAATTTCATTTCGCAGTGTGCACGCGGACGCACACGCGCATACGGGCAGGAACGCCAAAGCCCAAACGGGAACCATGTTCCTCGGCCTTCCAGAAAATGATGTTCAAGTTGTCTGGGGCTCAAAATCACGCGACGCGCTTCGGAGGAACATTCGCTCTCCGATCGATGAAGAAGGCATGGAAGGCAGTGGAGGTGGGTTCGGACTTGTACTTGCAGATGAAGACGGCGGGAGCACGATTGGAGAAGGAGTCGCTGAGGGCAGCGGCAGCGGCGATGAAGGTAGTGGAAGCGAGAGCGGCACCGGCAGCGGTGACGGTAACAACGAACCCGAGAGTATAGAGAGCTTCTACAGTCGCTACTGGGCAAAAATTAATTGCTCGGATCCCCTGCACATGCAGCTTTTGAACTCCACCGCCGGCGGCGGCGGGAACCTACCACCAGACTACAACAAGTTTGAACTTCCCCAGCAAACGAGTAAGTCTCAATGGACAGTTTTCAGCACAGTTCCGACTGATGCGACATGAATGGATTTAGTTCATTTAGACCCTGAAGAACAGAAGGTTTGGGTTTGGCTCCGCGCGGGCATTCAGTCCATCGCCGATATTGACGAGACCAAAGGCGTAAGTGACCCATGACCTTAAGGGACCTTCTGAGGGAGGGAAATTCGAACTAGAATTCAGTACTGCCTGTGCCCGGGCTGGTTTGCGCCTCGCAGGAGATTACGCTGGAAATGGACGTCCTGATTGGCTGGTGGGACGACGTTGTCTGGACCTACGCGCTCCGCAAGCAAAAATGCAATGGCGGGAATTACAGCAACGTCATTGAGGAACAGCAAAAGGTGCTCGACCACAGTTTTTTGGACAGCATATGGAAACCGGACATTTTCATCGGTATTTCAGCTCTTTGGCCAATGGGCCATTTCGTCCGCTCTTTCAAGCATAAGGGTATGGCTTTGCAGATAATTTGGTCAGCGTAAAACGGCCTCAGCTCCTCGTCCCACCCACCGGGCTTAAGTTTTCGCCGAATGGGCAAATGACATACACGACAAGGGTCAAGATCAAGATTCAGTGCGACTTCAACTTTGGATTCTACCCGGCGGATACGCAGAAATGCGACGTCGTGTTCCGGAGCTGTAAGTCACGTTCCAGGTGGCGGCGAGTCCAATGACTCATTGTCGAGTACAGTTTTGCGCTAACTCGCAGATTCCCACAACGCTAGTGTGGTTGGGTTGGTCTGGTCCTCTAATGATACAGGAGCAGGAGCTTACCTCTTTGACTTGAGCAATGACAACTTTGATGTGGCCATCGGCTCGCTGGAGAGGTACCGGCTCGTCGCCGGAGGTCGGCAGGATAAAACAAGTAAGATTGCCGACTTGGGGCTTGTGAATTCATTATTAATCGAATTTCGATTCAATTTATTATCCCTCGCAGATGAAACCTTCGACTGCCTCCAATTCACTGTTTCGGCTCGGAGGCGTTTGTCTTATCACCTGATTCAGACGTACGTGCCCAGCATGCTGTACATCGCCATCACGTGGCTCTGCTTCATGGTGCCCAGGCGAATGATTGAGGCTCGGATGGCAATCGTCATGACGACGCTCCTCTCGCTGACCGCCATGTTCTCGTCGGTGAGGGAAAGCACGCCCATCGTGAGCTACACGAAAGCCATCGACATCTGGATGGTCGCATGCATCGTCTTCGTCTTTGCCGTCCTCCTCCAATTCTCGCTGCTTCTTTGGACGGAGACTCGGAAGGACGAGGCAGAAGCAGAAGAAAAGCGGGCAGGAGTCCAAGATGACACCGAAAATTCGAATTCGAAGGAAGGACGCCGCAGAGCGAAGAAACCGACCCCGACGCCTTCAGGCCTTGAGCAATGGTTCCTGAACACAGCGCTGGAAATGTCCTCCGTGGGAGTCGAATTCATAGAGGCGCACTCTTTCTTCTTCGTTCTCTGCGTGTTCATTGTGTTCAACATCCTTTACTGGAGTTCCTTGCTCTACATGTCGGGATACTACGAGTGGAGGGTCGATTCGAGGAATAATGCGGTCGACTCTCCCGCGGACAACTTCACGGCCAAATATCCCTACCCGTAATTCGCGTAGTTTGAGTAGTTTCCGTTTCTGGAATAAACATGCTTCTTCGTTTACTAAAACCCAGTGCGAGGTAGCGGAGCGCTTCACAATTCTACACATTAAGCTCGAGAGGATTCGTCAGCAAATTCCAGAGGCACAGTTGTTGGATTCTTCGTTTTTCCCGTTTCTTCGCATGAAAGGCAGATTGAAATTCCTATTCAGCCATTTCAGGAACTTCAATGGCGCAACCGATGGCGCTGATAAGCAATAGAAATTGCTCAAGGAGAAAGGACAACTAAGCCTAGATGTCGATAGGAAAGGCAAAAGAATTTTTGACAGGTATGGTAGACGGACTTACCCTGCACCGGCGTCAGTCTGTGCAGTCGGATGGGAGCTTCGTGCCCTTCAAGCACGGTTGAGCTGGTTGAATCATGAGCTCTCCGAAGCTGATGGTTCTTGAAAGCGTTTTGGAGATGATTCGTTAGGTATGGGGTTGTGCTTCAATTCCGGCTATCTATTGCTGTTTCACTTGGCAGGAGAATCGGCAGGAGGCGGGAATTTAGGCTCAAAGTGGGGTCAGGCGCCATTTTGGATCCGGTGACTCCATGGTAAGTTGGGTGTCATTCGAAAGATGAGACCGTGGGCTATCTACACCATAAGTCTCAGCTTCCTATGTCAGTCAAGGCCGACACAGGAAGATCCCAAAGTTGACCTTTCGTCTTATGAAGAAATGCACTGCGCACGCACTTGCTTGCATTTCGACTACTGTGCCGCGATGAGAATCTCGTCGTTACTGTGAATGGGCTTCTTCTTTCTCTTTGCCGAGCACTGGTCAGTCGTGAGGCAAACCATGTTCAACGGTATCCGTACCGACCTTTTTAGACGCGGACTTGTTTGAACTGCAGCTATACTTGAACTGAACCGAATTGAAGTGAATGTATATGCGTAAAATAGAAAATAAAAATGGAAAAAACTTGAGTCAAGATCACCCAGCCTCTACACATTACACCATAAACAATACAACCAGAGTATCAGATCATGTGGTCATGAGCCTTGAGTTGCTACGCAACCCGTTTGTGGTTGTTGTGTCTTATGATTACACTACAGAATGACTGCATATTTTCCTGTTGGACCAGTGCAGTAGACCGAGTGCCACTGGCCACAATCTCACAGCCATATGGTTGCATGTGTACGGCCATCGGTGTCGAAGACTTGGCTCAGTTCGTTAGCGCGTATTCTATTTCCCCCAACCTTCATTCTATCCATGTCCCAGCAAGCGCACAACTTAAAGCCGACCAGCATTCCTGCCTATGACACCTCAACAGATCTCACGAGTATTCAATTGCCCGGGTACGAATATTCTGGGCCCCATGCTTACTTCTTCATTGCCATTACAGCGATTGACAGCCTCTTCCTTTCCGTCTTCGGTTGCATCTATGGTGAGGCAATATTGGTCGTAGATTAGTGGGACATAGTTAAGCGTAATTGTTCAGTCAAGGGTTCAGGATAGTAAAACATTGCTATGCACATTTATGACCGTTTGAGTATTAAGATTAATGTCCCAGACTAATTAATTAAGCAGAGAAGTGTGAGCTAATCAGCAGTTCGATATATTTGAATAAATTTCAGATTCGAAACATAACCACCAAGTCGTTTAATGTCTAAGTGTCCGTTTCGATAGGAATTCCAGCACTTGTGCCTTACACGGCCAACTGGGATACCGGGCGTTTGGTGGAGTTTTGCACACGTGCCACTTCTTGAGTGTCCCGCACACTTGTCCAGGGGCGCAGTCTGAATCTTTTGCGCACACACAGCCATCCAGCAGGGCGCAATGCTTTGTCAGGGGGTCGCTGTTGATGGCAGTCCCGCTCCCGATCAGTCTTCTCCCGAAATCATTGAGAAAGACTCCGTGCGGGTCGTACTGTCGCATTTTGGCAATGAAACTCGCTTTGGCGCGTCTTGAGTTTGGGTCTGCGTCTCCCCTTTGGGTGAGCACCTCTGCGCTGTGCCAGTGCAGCCCCGATTTACCCCAGTGACTCTTGCCGCCAAAGTCCTCCGCCATGGTTTTCATCAGTGCTTGATAACCCGCCAGCCCTGTACTTGCCGTGTTGTACGGGTCCCTCCTCTTCATCATCTGCCACTCCACATGCACCACGTCCTCCGTCCCATACGCGCTGCTCATGTACGCGCTTGAAGGGCCTGAGAACCTTATCCAAATCCCCTGCAGGGGAAACGCGGTCGGGGACGCGGCAAGAATCTCCTGTGCCCGCGCCACAAATGCCGGAAGGTTGCGCAGCTGGAAAGTCATCTCGGTGTCCACCGTCGTGATGTTAAAAGGTCCATGGAGCCACGGACACTGAATCCAGCCACTGTAAGAGCAGTCGACACTCCATATTTTGTGGTACAACCCCGTCGCAGGGTTCTGGACTTGTACTCCGTCCTCCGTATAGACGGGGACGTAGTCTGGGGTCTGCCCCACCACCGTGTAGAGCGTGTAAGCCTCAGCAATGCGGAGGAGGGGGTAAGAGTCAAGGTCCTGCGCCAGCTCCATCAACGCAGTCGCGTACAGGTTGAAGGAAGCGGACGTGGAGGTGATGAGTGCGTTGCTGTAGGCGTTGCCCGGGGTCGTGGTGGGCACAACAGTAAAGTTGGCCACCACAACCCGCCCCCACGAAGGAAACCAGTACACGTACATTTGATCAGAATTCCGAGCCCAGTCCATCACCGTGCCATCGGACAGAATGCGGTCACTCTCGACGTAGTTATGCGCCCTCACTTTGTACAGGGGGACGGTTGCCAGGGTAACATTCACGATGAGGCCGAGCAGACCCAAGTGCACGCGGAAGGCGGCCAAATCCTCGGCAGCGGTGAGGTGGCGGATTAGCCCCAGCCCGTCCACGACCACCATCCCTACCACTTGTTGCGATAGGCTTGAATTCCAGCGCAGAGACGACCCATGAGCCCCCGTGCCCAGCGCTCCTCCAACAGTGATGCCGCCGTACGCAGGGATCACACGAAGGCCCCTCCCGACCCCTTCCAGGAACTTGCACACGGAACGGAGGGATACACCGGCCCCAAAGGTGCCAGTCTGATGGCTGTGGTTGTAGCTCATCGTGTGGAAGCGCCGCATGTCGACGGGGGTGCCCCCTGTGCAAATTATGTCCGTGTTGGAGTGACGGGCACCCAACGCCTTCACGGTGCCGTTGGTGGCGACAGCGTGGCGCACGATGGCCACCAGCTCCTCGATCGTGTTAGGGGTCAGGGTAGGGAAGGACGGCTGGCAAACCGCGTTCAGCTGGTATCCTGTGTACGCAGTGGGGCTGGGCAGCGGGGGAGGGCCGAACCACCAACTGCCAACCGAGGGCATGGTCACGGCGACCGTCACCAACAGAAACCGAAGGGCAGCAACAAGAGTCTGCATTTCAGAATCAAAGCTGTCAAAGACTGGCCAACGAGTGATTGCGCAAGAAATTTGCTTTGCTCTGCGTTGTGCCTGGCTGTTACGTGAGAACTGGTTTGCTTGACCATGATCTTGGACAATGACTTGGAGTGGGACTCGTTTAATTGGATGAGAAGGTGAGAATCTCACATTTTAATTTGACATAATTGTAACAAAAAATGTGTAAGGAATTTTGAGGTAATTTTCCAAGAGTTGAGCCGAGTCCGAGTCTATCTGCACGTCGACTTGTAGTCACAGTGACATCCTTCTGGCACGCAGTTGGTGATGGCACAATCCGGTGGCCCGTCGTAGTTCATTTGGCAGGCTCGGAGGCAGGCCCCTTCCTCGCACGGTTGTCCGCGTCCTATGATGTACCCAGTCAGATATGCAGTCGATACCGTGGCCATGAGGATGGCCACGAGTCCCAGTACAACAATACTCCGAACCTTTCCGCTGTGAATTCTAAAGGAATATCGTGGACTCCTCTCACTATGAGTGAGTTCACCGGAATTCACTCGTTCGTCATATGGCAAGTCATTGATATATCAGAGCAAGTCACCGCACAAGCACGAAGCAAGTCATGTCATTACATTTTGCTTAAATTAAACAGCCTTGTGGTTTTATTGGTGCGCCCACAAAACCCGGCCACTCATTCACTACCCTTTCAGACCAACTTCATACTGTGGCTGGGGTAACGGTGAGGACAAGAGCAACTCACTGTGACTGTGAGGGGGTAAGCAGTAAGCAGCAAAGACTGGGATTTCTGCCAAGATTCACACATTCTCATTTCTCACGACTAAATCGTAATAAATTCTCAACTTTCTTAGAATGAATAATTCGAATATTTTACTCAGGAAACAAACAACAAACACAAGAAATTATGAATTGGATTAATTGATGATTAAGTCATTTCACCCGTACGGTGTTCTTACACGACCTGCAGTCCCAACCCCAACCCCTTTAACTATATTGATGAACGTAGGCCTTCGTGTCGCCGGAGGTCTTTGCTTGTTGTAATACCTGATACTGCTGCGTTGTCCAAGTCCTTGATCTTGTGTCTGTGTCTGTGGCAGCTTCCAAAGTCTTTGATATCCCAGGGGTTTGGATTGACGCTGGTACCACACCCACATATCCCTCAGTTCGACGTACCCTTTCTTTCCACGGTCCAGTAGCCTCATTTTATCGTAGTAGCCCTGCAAGGAGTCTAGTCTCCCGGTTCCACTGAGATGCATGATTAAATATGCGGAATTGCCAGTTCAGCTTCAGCAGTCAGCAGTCTTCCGAATTAATTTTCAGTACAATGTGCAATGCTGACAATTAATTGAGATCAATGAAAATATTGGATAAAGGAGTACGCGGAGGACATGGAATCGGTGGTAATGGTAATGAGGTGCCTTGCCTTGCCTGACTTTTTCTTTGACCATTCGCAGATTTTTATGCAGATTTCAGTGCGACAGCTACTGTTCCGACTTCACTTTCGAAGACAGGAGGAGCGAAACCCACGAGCCACACTGCAATTTCCCAACGAAAGGGGCCTGCAGCGCCGTCGAAATCGACTCGAACGTCTCCGAGAAGACATTCAAGTGCAAATGAGTACCTCGAAGGGTTAGCGACAGGAGCGCCATCTACTCAAGTTGTAATTTTGCTAACCCTCTTTTCACTGGCACACCCCTGCGGCCTCCTCAGCACTCTGACCTCGAGCTTTGTGAAGGGGGAATGCAAATGTGAATACGTAAGTCCCCTCCTTAGCTGTCTCATATTCCCTCAATTTATCCTTGGCTTGACAACTTCCTTCTCGCCGTCTTGTCGGCAGTGCGACAAGCCATGCTCACCCAATTACCAACGAAATGCCGTAGCCTGGCCCAGTGGAAAGTGCACCTGCTCAAGGCAGAAGGTACGCGATACGGTAGTCGAGAGACGGCTATCCGAGCTGAGAACTGAGTGCTCTATTCTTGCTTCTTGCTTGCAGTGTGGCGCAAAAGGCAAGTGCGGATGTCCGAAAAGCCAGATAAAAGTGTGCGAAGAAAGCATGGGCGAATACAGCACTTGCCTGAAGGTGGGATCAGTAAGAATTCTGCCCACATGTTAATTTTTTTTTAATATACCGTCAATTCCCCCACCCCCTCCCCGATTTCTAATATCGATTTCCTCTGATTCGGCAGTGTCTCATCATAACATAACATAACATTTCGCGCTACGGGACTTGCGTCAAAGACATCAGCCCAATGGCCAGCTTGTGCCCCGGGGGTGCGAACGGACGTCTTCAACAGAAGGGCTGCAGGAAAGAAAAAATATGCGATGGGTACCAAACGGGTGAACTCACTCTGCCGGGCTAATTATATGAGGGCGTGGCCGACTGACCGTCTGAATGAAGATCTGCTTTACTGGTTCATTATTTGTAATGACGTATTCAGAAGCACTTTCCCATGGATTTATTGCCACTCGGTTATTAACATGGGTTCAAATTTGTTTTTACGTAAATTTGCTCAGATCTCAGCTCTGCAGATTCTTGCTTATCCCGCGTAGAGCTCCCGATTGTCACAACTCTGCTCGTAGCACAAACCGCGTCCGGTTGGTCCCGTGTAAATCCTGTCGCAGTTCCGGTAGCAATCGCGATCGGCGGCAGCTGGCACGCATGTGATTGACCCCACTGTGAAGAAGACCCAAATCAGGATGGAGGTGACGACACCCCAAAAAATGACGCCTTTCAATGCGTTCAACATCATTGCTTTCGCAACGGAACAAGGCACGGGAAAAGACGGAGAATCAGAATCACTTTTATAATTCAGATGAATCGAGTGGATGATTGAGACTGATCTTGAATTTGTGTATGGGCACATTTATATACGTGGCTGCGTTTCATGGAATTTTTTAATTTGTTCCCACGACGCAATACGCAGATTGTGGAACGAGAATTATGAAATCATCGCTCTTGAGCCCTCCGTCTTTTCTTGTTTACCTTGTCGAGCCGTCATTCGTCAATACCAGTCAATATTTTCATAGATTTCAAGAATTGTTTGCATTGCACTAGAAATTAATGCCAAATGTTGCTAGTACTGAATTAGCAATTGAGCACCTGCGCCTGCGAGGATTTAATTTTGCCTTGTCATTGCCTCCCTGTAATAATTTCATGATAATATAATAAAGATAAGTGCTATCTCATCGCTCGACTGCACCATGGAACTGCGTTGCTGAGTGGGTCGTGAGTCGTGACTGTCGGCCAAACTCCAATAACTCGTAATCGTGCTTATCGGCTTCGACTGGCATGAGAAAAAAAATGCCAATTGCGGTCAGGCACGGCACAATTCGCATTGACACAATTGGCATTGGCAGCTTGTCCAGCAGCAGTAGCAGCAGTGTGTATCAAAAAAGTATGCCGAGCCGAGGAAATCAAAGATGGGCGCCTCGACGACTTCGACTGGCGCAGGCGGCCGTGTTCGAAAATTCCTCGTAATTCTCGTGGTTTTGGTAGTCTTTGTGTATATGTACGATTATTTAGTGGTGGCGGGGACGGCGCTCTTCTCCCCTTCACTCGCTCCTTTCGCTTCAGTGATAAGCAGTAGATCTCAACCGCCTGCACGCCCTCGTCCGCGTCCCCGCGAGCCGTTCAAATCCTTCATTCGAGTACCGGAGCTGCATTCAGCTGACAAGTACACAATGCACAGCATTTACGCGAGTATCGGCCGAGGAGAAATTCGGACGACGGGTTACACGAACTGGGCTCTGGGGCAGCTGAGCGCGATTGTGCAGCGGCAGCTCAAGGAGTTGGAAACAGTGGCGGTGCAAGATTGCGACGAGACGATTACGCTCTTTTGCGGCTACGGTGGAGGTAAGTCGAAGCCGTCGGTTATTTAAGTTCTTTGACTTTAATCGCTATTAATTCTCAGGGACGGGCCTCGGCAGCCAAGTCCTCCACCGCCAAATGTGCGCCATGCTGTCTTACGTGTTTGGAATCCCGCTGATCCATGACGAAGGTTACTGGTCGTACAAGAAGCCTTGGGCGGAGGCTTTTGAGCGAGTTGGAAGCCCCTGTAAGAAAAGCAAAACGCACACGCTTACTCACGACCATTATTCGGTGGATTTCCTAAGTAAGTTCGCAGTTTCAATTAATTTGGGCTTCCCCCTTGAAACCTTTCCTTGTGTAGGTGGGAATGTGGCGCTGCTCTTCCACGAACGAGGCTGCGAGCAGAATTGTACCATAGAATATCCCTTCAAGCAGCATGGGCTCAGCGTGCCGAAAGCGATCCACGATCTCATTCTTCTGCTGCACGAGGACCCTTACATGTGGTGGATCGGCCAATTCACGAAATACATGCTCAGGATCAAGGCGGGGAGCGAGACGGAGCGCTACGTCGCCGCCTGGAGGCAGAATCTCTTTAATGGCAATGAAACTCGGTCTCGGCCGATCATTGGAATGCATGTCCGAAGATCGGACAAGGTTTCGGAAGCCAAATTGTATGGCACCGGGAAATATTTTGAATTGGCGGCGGAAATACTGCGAAACGAGACTGAAAAGAGCGACTTGATCGAAGGCAAAAATTTGACCACGGTGACGGTTTTCATCGCCTCCGATGCTGCGCATGAAGTGCTCCTGGATGCCAGGACAAAGTAAGGGCGTAAAATCTTGGGGGCAGGCGATTCTAAGGATGCTAAGGCACTGCTTCTATAGTTTCAGCTCCTTCGGCGGTCACCGCTGGTCGGTCATCGGCGCGGATGACCAGCTGACGACGTACAACCAGGCGGACAGAGCGCAGGAGTCGAGCGCCCTCGACGAAATTATACGGGACGTGTTTATTCTAGCCGAAGAATGTGACTACGTCGTTTGCACACTCTCTTCTGGAGTTTGCCAGCTGGTGCTCCAGCTGATGAGCTCAA
>WIXG01000771.1:0-22265 GCA_009869945.1 Mesaphorura yosii
AAGGTGTTCTGCAAAAGGTGTGGATATTGAAATAAAATGGTGCCAGATCTACGTTTTAGCAAATCTATACTTTTCTGGTGCTAATCCTGTATAAAAGGTGCAGCTTAAAATACGATCCAAATTTTAATGTTACGATTCCAAGAATATTCTTCCCGTTCACGGTGCACTCTGCTCGATTGACATAAAACTTGTCTTAGCGGAGATCAACTTCACAACTATAAAATGAAACAATTCGAGCAGGTCGTAATACACTTGACAGTTAACATGAACGCCATATTCTTTATCGTGCTCTGCTTGGCTTCGGCCATGAAACAAGGCGTCTCCGCGTTGGCGTGCAATTCCACGAAAGAATTCATGTGTACCGCTGGCTCAGCGTGTATTCCAAGGTAAGGACGTTTAGATTTCGTGACAAGGTTGACCTATGCAGTAAGTTGCGATGTTAATTTCAGGAACTGGGTGTGTGACGGACGTGCTCAGTGCAGCGATGGGTCAGACGAGCCACCGTCCGTGGGAAATTGTCAAGACTTCGCTCCAAATTGCGGTCATAGCAGGTTCGGGTGTGACAATCACAAATGTGTGTACATCCCCCAAGTGTGCAATGGCCTTGACGACTGCGGCGATGGGTCTGATGAAAAGGGCTGTACAATGCACGACTGCAGCCACTCACTTTCGTTCAAATGCAACTCGACTGGTACCTGCATTAACGCAGCAGCAGTCTGCGACAGAAACACCGACTGCGATGATCTAAGCGACGAGATTGGATGCCTTGACGTGGCCAACTGTCCTCAGTACACGTTCCAGTGCAAACTCGGGGATAAACCGCGTTGTGTGAACAACGTGAGCCGTTGTGATGGCTTCCGTGATTGTAACGACGGCGAGGACGAATTAAACTGCCCGACCACGAGTGAAGTAAATGAATGCGAACTGGTTTCCAGGGAATCCGGCAGCAGCCTCGAGAAAGTTGTGCGAGATTGGATGAAACGAAAAACAGTTGCGTCAAAGTCAGAACCATGAAGGACATTTTGCATTCAAATTGACATTTTACTTTTGGTTTGTTAATTGATTTTTTATTCTTGCAATAAAACTTATAATCAATTTGATTTATTAAAACTATACATTCATAGGTTTCTAATTGTTTGAGCACTTCCCTGGAATTTCGATGGACTTCACGCCATGCCATGCACCACCACCGCCAACTGCTCCAACTCCCACTTCCCGTTTCGCAATTCCACGCCATAAGGCACATTTGTGCCTGTCACCGTAATCCTACTCGTCTACCTGCGGATTGGCGTCACGTGCTTGGACAAATTCTGGCGTGCAAGGCTGGAGTTTCACACCATCGCACCATACCTCATAAGCTTCCCGCATACGTTTCAGGGCTGAATTGTCGCTGCTTCCGCACAACGAAAAGAACGACGACGAACAAATCAAGATTCCCCAGCGCCAAATTGTGGTAAGTTTCAATCACTTCAAAGAGGATGAGTGTCGAAAGTAGAGAAACATTTTGTATTTTGTATAAGTTTTAAGTAAGCGAAATGAGCTATTGGGTTTTTGCTTTTCCATTTCAATTCATGTTTCATCTTGCCTCAGCAATTGGCACTGTCTAAAATTAGTCTTCACTCAGAGAAAAGAAAAGTCAAGTCAAGTAAAAGTTTTGTCTCTTTAATTTTAATTGTAAAACTGTTGATTCTAGAAGCGAAAATAAAGTGAGAAGTTAATCATTTTCGAGTTCTTGAGTCAAAGTTATTCGTCGGTGGATACTCAGGCAGCATTCATCGAAAATCGAACCTCCAGTCATCTCCTACAAAGTGAAGAGCGCCGAGACGGGTAGTTTTGGAGGAGCCTTCAACAATGAGTTTCCACTTGGGCACTCCCTCGATATCAAGCAACGACCCTATATACCTTGTGATTTTACAGAACTCATTGATGCACATTGTGACTTTACAGACAAGAACCAACACGTTAAAGCCCAGATAGTCTTGTCAATTACTTCGTTCCAGTAGTTCAGGACACTCAGTTCATCCAGTTCGAATCGGGGACCGAGTCTTGACCCCAAAACAACTTGTGTTGGACGCGGATGTCGGAACACACGACGCTCTATCTGATGTGTCTGACCCTGGGTACAAGTCTTGCCGTTGCTTCCAGCGTCTGCACCTGCACGAATCCTGCTTGCACTCCAAGCGGCGAGCACTTCCTTTTATGAACTGAACCTACACTCCACTTGGATCTCTTTATATGTCCACTTATTGCTAAGTTCAGCCCGTGTTCAAGCGTACCAGAAGACCTGACTCGTAACGATAGAAGTGCGGTCCCCTCTATACATACCGAGTCAAGACACGATATTCTGCACCTGTGGAGCTCAAGTACATCCCAACTAGTTTTTTTTTTTGTGAGATTTGAACTCACAACCTGCGTGAGAGAGATTGGCGCTCAAATCACTAGGCCACAGGACCACAGTTTAAGTTAACTTAATTAGAAGCTATTCCGACTCCTGAGAAACACTGGTCCGTTGGCCCGTTGTTGGTCTAATTTTGTACGATTGGCTAATCGTTGGCATTGGCATTGTCTTGCGAAAACGGTTGGTGCTACATTGGCCCAACGCTTTGCACAACATGGTGCCTACGACTAACCCGACCATTGGCAACGACTTGGCGCAAATGCATTTCGCTGCATCATATTTCAATCATAGGCCCAATGGTTCTCCAACTGCCATATCTAACGTGGCAGTGAGCAATTCTATGTCCCTTTGGCACTGCGTTGGGCAATGGTTGGACAACAGACGCTACATTCCTCCGCGCGCGTGTGTGCTTCTTTCTTTCTTTCTTTCTGGCTTGTGTATCACGCAAAGCCCAGTAATGTGAAGACCGAGGGTGCGTGCAGTTTAAAAATATCGTCAGAGTGGACTAAAATAAATTTTAATCCCTGACCTCGAGCAAGCTAGCAATGCAGCAACAGGGAGATTTTTCAGTGGTCGAGTTCAGTTCAGAGGGGACAGTAGAAGCCGTTCCAACTGGTTGGGTCAGCAGGGATAAGTTATCGTGCTCGTGGCCTCCAGCGTCTGGTCCTAAGCTCAAGAAACTACTCCAGGATACAAATATACTGCCAGCGAAGACATGGGCAACTTATAAAGTCAGAGTATTGAAAACTTGTGGTAAGTTTCTAAACTTAGTGACTGCATAGATTCCCACTTCCGTGTTTAACGACGCAGTGTTGGTTTAGTAAACTATGAGAAAGCACGCAAGGCGGCTAAACTGGCTGAAAGCCAATCAGCATTAGAGAGCACCGCCGAGTCAGAGGTGGAGATGCCACGAAAGCCGAAACCTCCTACTAAATTCCAGAACTTTCAACCAGCAACGATCACATCCGATTCCAGTTCAGATGAAGGAAACGAGATAGCAGCCAGTGATAATCGTGGAATAAAACAAACGCAACTAGAAGTTCCTACGACGGCACTATTTGAGTCTGGTAAGGATGTCTCATAAGCGAACTTAGCTAAATAAGTACTAAATCCCCGAACAATTTTACTGAATAGCTATCAATATTGGATTTCCCACTGACTTCGAGATTTCCGATCAGTTGGACGAGTTCCTCTCTGAACCCTCGACCGGTGCACAAGACCAACAGCAACCCCAGCAACCGTTTAATATTGTCTTCAGTGAAGAATTTCAAGCCTTCCGAACAGAGTTTCTAAGTAAGCCTAGATGTTTAAGTTCAGCCAGGCACTGTATCTGATCATGGTTTTAATTTCAGAATTCCAGAAGATAGTTTTCCGAAAATTCGAAAACTTGGCTGAAGATTTACGAGAGGTGCGTCGTGCAACTTTTGAGCACAATTCCAGAGGTGATAACGATGGTGAGGACTTCACGTCAATCCCAAGACTTCCCCTAAACACTGTCACCGAGATTACCGCACTGCACGAATGGGCTGACTCGGACGATAACTACACGCTGCTGGTTAGTTTTTTGCCCGAAAGATAATAATTACTCTCGTTCATATAAAACTGTGTCCACTCCGGTAGGTAAAATATTTATCTCGACTGGGTGGCAAAAGTTTACAAAAAGTGGTTCACGGAATACTGCAAAGAGTGTTCTCTCACGAGATATCTGAAAAGATTAATTTCACTGGACGCAACGGTAAAATTGGATTTCAGCCTATGAAGTTAAGACAAATTATTCTCGGTGAGTTTGATGTTACTTCCACTTCATTGACTTGAGCGACTTAATTTAATGCTTGGTTGCCAGACGCTGTCAGAAGAACAAAACTTGGAACTCACGCGGAGGAAAAAGAAGTCGAAGAGATAGCATCAAAATGGTTTCAGTTCGCTAAAGATCGGAACGGAGGTCGTGCGAAGAGGCGTAATTAAGGAAGTATGTATTCACAATACTCTAATCGTACTAAGGGTAGGAAAATAGCAGCAGTAGTAGAAAGCTTGATCGAGGAAGTACGAAATCCTGAGGTTGCCTCTGACGTTAACGATAACGACCCGAATTTTAGTTATGACACTGACAGTTCGGATAGTATTTCTGACATTCAAATAGATAGAACAGACTTAGTGCTACCGATTATTACGCCCAACGTTCCTCTTCCCCTGCGCTGTAATGATCTGAAGCAAAACCTAGCAGACTGGGCTGTAAACCACAATATAACGTCTACAGCTTTAAAAGATTTGCTCGCAATCATTAATTCGTTAAATATTCAAAACTTACCTGCGGATCCTAGACCCTTACTTCGAACTCCTAGAGTAGTGAACATGATTTCAATTGGCACAGGGCAATATTGCCACGTTGGGTTAGGAAATCATATTGAGAAGCGTGTTCGGAATGGACTGAAGTGTGTCAAGCTGCCCAGCATATTCAATTCGTTTAACACTTCTAGCCTCTTGACATTAAGCATTGGAATAGACGGGATCCCTATTTCTAAAAGTAGCACAAGGCAATTTTGGCCGATTCTTGGTATCCTAGATCAGAGCTTGAACCAGCGGCCATTCGTAGTTGGCATATTTTGCGGTGAAAGTAAGCCAGACAATCTAGATCAATTTCTGGAGCACTTCATAAATGAAATGAAAGGTTTAGAGGCAGATGGAATTTCCGTAGACGGAAGGAAATATGTAGTTAGAGTGAGGTGCATATTAGCCGATGCTCGGGCTAGAAGTTTCTTGAAGGGTTGTAAAGGACACAATGCCTATTATGGCTGTGAAAAATGTACAGTGAAAGGCTCTTACTACAATGGCTGCGTCCGATTTTTGATGCATGAGGCCACCCTCCGCACAAACCAGAGTTTTAGAACACTTCAGGATCCCCGTCACCACAACTACCCTTCTCCGCTGTGTAAACTAGAGTTGGATCTAGTATCTCAATTTCCTTTAGACTATCTACATCTCGTTTGCTTAGGCACTGTCAAACGAATGCTAAGCACATGGGTGGCGGGTCGCTTGCCAACACGATTAGGAAGACGCCAGATAAACTCCATTTCAGCAAAGTTGCTAGAATTTGTCCCGTATTTCCCAAGTGAGTTTTCTAGGAGACCTCGAAGTTTGAACGAGTTAAGCCACTGGAAGGGGACTGAGTTTAGGTCTTTTCTGATGTATAGTGGCCCTGTGGCACTTAAAGGTGTCTTGAGTAATGCTGCTTACCAACATTTCTTACTTTTCAGTTGTTCTATCTTTATATTAGCGTCAAGGAAAGCAACAGAAGTTAGTTGGCATTTGTTCGCAGGTGACCTTAGAAAATTTGTCAAAATCATATCCATGCTATATGGAAAGGAAAGTTTGGTTTATAATACACATTCCCTCGTCCACCTTGCCGACGATGTAAGCAATTTTGGCCCATTAGACAGTTTCAGCACATTTGCATTTGAGAATTACCTGCAGGTACTAAAGAAAATGATTCGAGGGAAAAAACATCAACTTCAACAAGCTGTAAATAGAATGTGTGAGGCAAACAGTGTGGCTGAAACAAGATTTGATCAGTCGCAAAATATTCGAACCGTAGGTACCAACAAAATCTTATTTAATGATATTACAATAGCCACGAACTCTGGTGATAACTGTTTTCGTACTTGCTCGAACAAGCTAATTGTCATACAGGAGGTTTTAAAAAGTGAGCCCTTGTCATTTACATGTAAGAAGTTTCAGCATAGGTCAAACTTCTTTAGCAATCCATGTAATAGTTCGCTGCTAGGCATAGAAGTTGTCCAAAATTTGTCCGAATCAACGTTCACTCAAACTTTAAATGATTTATCGCAAAAGTGTATAATTCTTCCTTTAACTGAAGAAGATAACCCTAAAAGGGAAAATTTTTTCGTGTGCATACCTGTTTGTAATCTACTGTTAAATAATTACATAATTTGTGCAAATAAATCGCAAGTTTTGGCCTGTATTTCTATTGGCATAATGAAGTATCAACCGAGATTTCGAGAATGGTCCGACGAATTGCCCATATTGTTTTATAATTGGCCCAATAATGGCGTCAACGGTTGGCCCAATACCATCTCCCGGTGCAGCCAACACTTGGCCAATGATGGACCAACGTTGGGGCAGATGATGTGGTAGCCAGGGCCAACCATTGCCCAACGCTGGACCATACGCTTCTTTCTCACCAGGGCCAACCAAGCCCCGATGGCCATGCCAATACTTGGCCTATGAGATTGGCCCAACGGTTCCCCAACGAAAAATGTTTCACGGGTTATGCTTACTATGCTATTCTATTCCGATTAAGGATTCAGGGCAAGAAATCCGGAGCTCGCCTAATCTAGAAAGCGATGAGCATCGTGAGTGCTCCATTCAGCAAAAAGTGGAGGAATGTGAGCTTTGCCTCACGCTCCATGAAGTACAGCCCCGCGATTCCGAACCGGATAGGCATCAATGAGTCAGCCACTAGTTGGTTGTATTACTTTGCTTCGCCGCCGCCGTGCTCAGCATCAGCATGCCTCCATTTCCAGACGTACGTGGCGGAGGTTGTCCAAAGGTTACTGGTGAGATTTGCTGCAGCAGCGAGTAGAATGGAGTACAGCAGTGCTAGGACGCACGCAGTCAACCGCACCGCGACGGCTACGACTCCGCTCCCTTGAACTCTGACCGCAGCGTCGAAGCAGAACATGACCACAAAACTGAGCAAACATTTCAGGACTGGCGCCAGTGCGACTTCGTAACTCTCGTTGAACAGCGTGCTGGTGATGGACAGGGCCCGGTAGTCGACGATCTTCCGCCATCCCGTCAATTCCCACGGTTCCGGCTCCCGACAGTCACTGTCAGCGTCAAAAACTTTTTCAGCCATCGTTTGCCTTCGGTCGTCTCCACTGGCCCCGACACACAGATGAGCACTCACCACACTTAAGTGGAGAAATGGAATCATGGAGAAGTAGCTGAAGCACACAAAACAACAGGAGAGGTTCGTAACTTGGAGTGCCGCATGGAGCCACGAATACAGCAGCTCGAAGAGCTCCAGGCGTCAATGAACTGAAACCGCAAAGGCAAGGGGTGACTGTCCAGATGAACAGCTTGAAAGCCTTGTCGAATAGCGTCAGATACCGCTCACGCTTCGGATTTGTCACACCTGCAAACGAACAAAACACGTCTTCGTTTTCAATTGCATGTTGATACCAATGATTTAAAAATTAGCAAAATCTGACTTATTTATTGGTTCAGAAGAAACAGTCGATTGAAAAGATCTGCCAGCTCGCGTCTCCAAAGCCAGACTACAGATTGTATAACAATTCCTGCGCTGAATGTCACGCAGAGCGCCAGGTAGCCCAATTCGAGTCCCTGCGGCGAAGCTGAATTCTGGACCCCCCCGGCAGCGAAGGTATGTCTGAACTTGTAAGCCCGGTGCACGTCGTAAGCTGCAAGGTAGCCGATTTCACACAGATACAGAACATAAACTGCACTCCGCCACTTCTTTTCTGATATCCGCCGAAGATTCTGCTCGTCGAATTCCAGGCCCATCAGCTTGTATTTAGCTGCGAATCGAACATAACGATTTCTACTTCTTTTGTGATAACATTTTGAATCTAGCCCCCGTCCGGACTTCGCCAGAGATTGAAGTTTGCGCTGGATTTAGCAATGCAAAAAAGAAAATGACATCTTGACTCTTTTATATCTTCATTTAAGTTCGTCTTTTTCTTCTCCTGCCGACACTTTGCCAGTACACTTTTCACTTTAAAATTGAAGTGTGAGGCCCGTCATTTTGGCCAGGACCGCTTAGAAGCTAGAGCAGGTGAATAATTACCACTCATTAGAATTCAAGGCTTCAACACGAGAACACCGACAATCTGATCGTCGCCTACTCGACCAACATCAAAACCCAGGAGCTGTACTCGGTCGTCAAGTTCTGCAAAATTTCCCTGCTGCATTACTTACGAGATGCGGCTCCAGCCAACAAGGACCAGCCACCTGTTTGAGGAGACGAGTAACAGAACCAGGCCGCGACCGGGATGGAGGACTTCGCCCAGAAACGCGTCGTCCACGGGGATCTGGCCGCTCGCAACGTCCTCCTCTCCGTCGACCTGCGAGCCAAGATCTGCGACTTTGGCCTAGCTCGTCAGCTGTTGAACTACACGTACAACAAGGCGACACGCTGCAATCTGCCCTGGGAGTGGAGGACGGTCGAATCGCTGGCACAGATGCACTTCTCCACCAAGTCGTATGTCCTAGGATTGTTCCCTATTTTACTATAATCATGTCGGGTAAGGTCGACTACATTTTTCAGCTGCCAGTCGCACACAAAAGTGTGACTAATGCATCCACGGCTCGATAAAGCAGCTGAAGTGGAGTATGTCTCGAGAATTGTGTAAAACTGCCGATACGCATGCAAGTTGGAGGCAGGGCAGCATGGCAGGCACGGACGTACTTGGACTGCATATTTCCATTGTCCCGCTTTCGCTTTGTCTTGAGTTCTGTAAATTTGTCACTCATCTCACCTCCCCCAAAAGCTGTGATCAGCAAATCTAACAATGGGAATAGAGTCAAAATCGCCAGCAAAAGCCGATAGGATAGACTCAATTGGCCTTGGATTAGGTAATAGCTGGAGGTTACAATAACTGAGGCGCACAGAACGTAGTTGATGGGCAAAATCGTGGTTAGGAAGTCGTTGAAGAGATGGACGCCCTTGTAGAAGAAAATGTAGACGTTGAAATAGTATTGGTCCGTTTGGTATTGCGGCTTGAGGCGAGTTTCCGCGTGAGGGCGCCACATTTCGACCAGGAAGCGATTGCCGCCAATGGAGGACACCATGGCAAGGTACACGTATGGAAGTAAAACTTCTAACAGTATACCGTGAATGAAGAGCTGGAGCAAGGTCCAGAGCGCGATAAGACGTGGGTCTCCATGGTTACCGCTTTCATCACATACCGGAAAGACCAGAGCAGCGACTCCGAGGTCGCATTTTAGAAGGAAGAGAAGTGCCAGTGCGGTGTGGGAACAGACTTGACTCAAGTGAATAAATAGAATGGCTCCAGCACAAAATAAATCTTCAATCGGTCGCAGTTTTTCGGCCAGGACCTCATCTATAAACATTGCTAAATAATTACACATGTCAAGCACTTGAATTTTGTGGCCTTACTTTGCAGTTCGTACAACTGCATACAAATTCGCTGCAGATGAATTAAGTCTTCCATTCTCACAAAACTGTGAATCGCAAAGGAAGCAAATATGCCACAGGACAGGCCTGCTACAAGCTTGAAACACATGAGTGAATCCTCCAGATTGTCAAAGATTAGATGCTTCAAGCCTGTAAAGAGTGTGGTCGCCATAAGCGCAGCTACTGGGCCAACAGTGAACCACCACCTGATGCGGCGGCCATCCTTGTACCGCGGTACATTATGCTCACGGTCCCATACCAACGGCAGGGTCCAAGTACAGCGCAGACTTATGTCCAAGGCGAGATATGTCCACTTGAACGCGTACTTCTGGGCCCTGACCTCGCCCAGCAAGTCTTGCAAGCGCGCAACCCTATTTCTGATTCGGCTCAACTTCATGGTGATCTCATTGAACAATGGACCTAGTCACAACTGCGAAAAACTGGGTTCGTGAATTATACACGCAATTGAATTCTTCCAGCACATTTAAAAAATTTAGAAGCGTTGCATATAAAATTTTTAAAGACTCATGCAGAATTCATTCATTTGGCGGGTGCTTTGGGACAGAAATTTCTTCCAAATGGACATTTTTTTACCATTATTCTAAATATTTAATTCCAATTGTCTCACTCGAGTTTTTATATGTTTTTATTTTCCTGGTTTGCTAATGTGGTGGTGCCTCAGAATATTTTCAGCTCAAAATTTTTCTCCCGTATTTACTTGGAATTGGAATTGTTATACAGATTGCCAGGTGCCAAATTTTAATCGCAAAGGAAGACTTAAACTTTATTCATTTCTTTCTGTATATAAAAAATTTGAACGGTTTCGTTTCCTTCAAAGACTAAAGTTTAGCCGTGTGTCGTGCGCGGTTGACATTGGCGATAAGTTTAAACAATCTTGACGTCGGCGCAGTTTCTGAATGTCTGAGCTGGGCAGGGGTTGTCGCATCCATCGCGGGCGGGGTCTGAGCAGTGGCCGTCGTAGGAGGTGCGGTACGTCCAGCGGAGCGTGCAGCGGTCGCATCGAACACCGGCTGGAAGCCAGACTTGGGCGTTGATGACGGCACTTCCCATCACGACGCAGACGCGGTTTCCGTCTCGCACCTCAGCGGAGGCGCTGACGATCGGCAGCTCTTGAAAGCAGTTGTCCGTCTCCTGCTGCTGTGGGCAGAGTTCGACCTTGAAATGACCACCGTGGGCTGCGGCGATGTCAGCAGTGATGTCAATCACCTGAAGGCGAAGGCAAGGATGCTCCGATTAGTCAAGGATAAACACTTTAGAAATGCAATCACTTACGGATCCTGACTGATACGTGGCGACAATGACGCCCTTGTCGTAAATCCCGCCTTGGTTTGCCGTCGTCTCACCGGGCGCGTCTCCGCACCGTCCGCAAGTCGAGTAGCGAGTGTCCTGCTGGACATTTCCACACCAGACGCCTGAGTTGTCCCACCAGTACGGCTGTTGCGTGTTGAACTCCGGGCGCAGTTGAATGGAAGTACGGGCGATGGGCTCCTTCAGAAACCCGTGCCCTGCGGCCACGGCGACGAGCGCAGCGAGAACGAAGAACTTGAGCGACATTTTGTTTTGGTGTGTTGTTTTGATTTTAGAATGCAGAATTGATCCCTGACTTCCTCTTGATGCTTGGATTTGATCGACCGCTGGCTTTTATAGCAAACTGTTTGCCCGTTGCCATTCCCCGTCCGCATCTGCAAAAACGCGGCAGGTGGCGAGCCACTCGAGTGGCTCCTGGTCGATGGAATTTCAAGTGCGAGATTTCGCACTTGCCATGAGGCCACGTTTGGTCCTTCTCATTTCGCAATTGTCAAATGGCAATTTGTTTGCACCTGCCCGACAGGATACTCGACACGCTATTAATTGCCTTCTCAGCCTCTCCCAGTGAATTGCACCAGTTAACACTCGGCCTCTTCAAATGCCAACTGGATCCTCAATCAGCTGGCAGTTCTGTCAGACATTTTGATTGATCGCTTGTCAAACGTGGCTGAGCTTCAAACATCGTCGTACGTGTTTACGATATTTTTACACTCTCGTTTTTCAGCACATAAACTCTTCTACGTCGCAGATCGAATGGCTAAGCCAGGTGACAAGCGCAGGTGTGCCGTTTCATTCCGAAAAATGTCACCCACGCCAAAGGTAGGCAAAACCTTGCACTTGAAACTGCCATGAGCTACGCACTTGAACTCGAATTTTGGGGTCGTGCGTACTTTTTTGCACACGGCGCGAATTTCAATTTGGTATAAAATCACGCGGGGGTGAAACTCAGATATCAAACGAACTAAAGTGAAATTCGCGCTCTTCCAAAAGACCCTAAGCGAACCCGGATTCAAAATGTCGTTGAGGCTTATCGTTCTCGCCGCCCTCGTCGCCGTCGCCGCTGGACACGGGTACCTGAAGGACCCGATCGCCCGCACGTCCATTCAACTGCGCCCCGAGTTCAACACGCAACAGCCTTACTGGTGGGATAACTCGGGTGTCTGGTGCGGCAACGCCCAACAAGACACTCGCTACTCGACATGCGGGCGCTGCGGAGACTCGCAGGGGCAGACGTCTGCCAACCAAGGTGGCATGTACGACAAAGGAGTCATCGTCGCCACCTACCAGGCAGGATCCGTAAGTGGTTTATGATTCTCGTCCTGCCCCTTCCGTGTAAAATTATCCTTGCTTAAATCGAAAATCATGGTTCGTAATTTCTGCAGGTTGTGACGATGGTTGCCGACTTCCAAGCCGCCCACCGCGGCCACTTCAAAATTGAGCTCTGCCCGCAGCAGCAGGAGACGGATAACTGCTTCCAGGAACTCCGCATCGTCTCCGCGTCTGAGCCGGTCCGAGATGGAAACCGAGTCTGCATTCAGTACGACAACAACGCTCCAAGCGCAGGCATCTCCGCCCAAGTTCAACTTCCCGCTGGAGTGCGCTGCGAACGCTGCACAATTCGCTGGACGTACAGAACTTCCTATCCGGGCCATTGCCAAGAACCGGGCCGCGACGACTGCGATAATCCTTGCCCGGCACAGACATTCAGGAACTGCGCTGACGTCAAGATTGTTTAAGCTTGAGCTCAAAAGAAAAACAAGCAAATCGCCACGCTAATAAGTCCATAAATAAATATTCTTATATTTTACATTCATTGCATTTTTCATTAATTATTTTGACGCAATGGAATTTGCGAAGTTTTGCAGTTCTTCGAGTTGACAGATAATCAAAGCCTTGCATAGCTAATCGATAACATTTCAATGGCTCAGAAATCCAATTTTAATCCAGTTTCCTTCAGTTTCCTGACGTAGCTCATTTACTGCAGAATATTTAATTGCTAATTTCGTGTTTCTCGACCGACTCCAATTAATTATCAGACTAAACCACTCCAAAGAAAGTGGAAAGAAAAATGAAACTGTAAAAATAGCTCAAAAATAGGCGGGATCAATAAAAAGACGACGATAATGCGAGGTTTGGGTCGAAGGTCTTCTGCGACGTGTCCGAAAGTTAATTGAGTGATTAGCATTTAATCAACGTGGCACGCCTGATTATAGAAGGACTCTTTCTCTATTTTCGATGCTCTATTTTTCCTTTCGCATTTCAGAAAAAATGTAATCAAAAGAGCAATCGATTAGTCGTATGTGGAAGAATAAAAAGAGGAGGTAATTAATCCCTTGTGAACTGACTGCATACAAAATGAAAGAATTCTCGAAAATGACTGATTAGCTGATTGGACGTATGTCAAAATAAAGACAGACCAAATTAAAATATATAAATATAACTCTCGAATTTTCTAGGTGTCCAAACACTATAATTTTGATTTTGGCGCTGGTTGCTCTAAAAATGCTCTCCGCGAAGGAACTTGCAATCGTCCTGTCCTACCCTCGATTTTCCCGCCGATTCCGGCTCCCGATGTGTATCACGCTAGACGAGCAGCGCCAGCTGGTGGTCATCCCTCACGACCGCTGGGCAAACATTTCGTACTTCAGCCAACTGAGTCTAGGCACTTACATCATGCTACACGGAGCCTACCGCCTCGTCGTCGGCTACCGCAGCGGCGCCTTCAACCTCGAACTGCAGCTTCTGTACCTGACCGTCTTCTTCACGGAGCTCATGTCCATCTCGGTGCACATCGGCTTCGCCCTCTGGCGGCGGGACCTGACCGACCTCCACAACAAACTGGTGCACATGAACACGGTCTGGCGGCCGGCGAGCAGCGTGAGCGCCGGCGTCGTTATCTCTCGCCGCGAAAAGATTCTCAACTACCTGTACTTTGGATGGAAGTACATGACTTTCGGGAGCGCCCTTCCGTCCTTTGCCGCCATCGAATTCCTGTACATCGTGACCACATTCGGCTACAGCAGCGGCGGAGACGGCGATGCCCCAGGCGGGTGGATCGCCCCCTCGCCGTGGGTGTGGGCGTGGGCGTCCCTGCACGCGCTCATCATTTTCGTCTACGTAACCTGCTGCTACATGATCGGGGGCCACCTGCAGATGACGATGTTTCTCTTCTCGACCCTCGTCACCGACACGCTGAATCGGGGCGACTTCGATCTCCTCCTCTACCGCGCCCTCTCCGTCGTCACGACCCACTTCAACCAGACCTACAGCTTCTCCACCGTCCCGCCCGTCAAGTACGTACTCAGCGTGGCGGTGATGGGCTGTCTCGTCGGCGCCATTCGTCTCCCCGCCACGGGCGCCGCCGACTCTGTCGCCCTCAGCGTGGGACTCCTCGTGCTGGGCCTCTACTTTCTGGGCATGCTCGCAGCGGGCACGGCGGTCAGCAGTGTAATTTGGGCCAAGGCGAGCGTTTACGTCTGGAATTGGCGTCACCGCCGCTATGAGACGAAGACTAGGAATTATTCGCCGCAGCCCGGCTCGAGCAGCAGCGACGCTTCGGGTGCGGCCGTTTATCCGAACCGAAAGTATAACCAGCTAGTCGCCGCCTCCCTGGCCCCTATCCGGTTTGGAGTGGCGGGGATGTACTACATGGAGCGAGAGGCCAAGATGACCTTCCTCGACTTTCTGCTGCACGGAACCCTCACAATGCTCATTGCATTCAAGTGATTTTAATGCAGCAATTCAGTGATTCGAGAAACCAAAGAAAATTCTGTTCTTTAGTCATTTGGATTGAGAGGAGTTAGAATGGCTAGCAAAAGCGTTGACTGTTGACGAATTGAACTTGTGTCTTCCCATCTTTCGTACTCGCACTTCCGGATTTTAAAAATCTGGCATTTATTCTCGTGAACTGCTTGATTTTTTGCCAGACAGACAAGACCCCCACTCGCTGGCTTGGAGCTCAGACACTCTTTTCTCGACCTTTTGCTGGCCTCAAACACTCAGCGCTTTGAATTAAAGATTTTAATTCTAAATCCTATCAACAAAACCATCCTGAAATTCACTATCCGTTAAATGGCCGTGACGAAAGGTGAAGGCTTTCTATTTCATATGCTGCTTTTATACGTTCATTGTTGTGAACGAACCCTCTCCTATTCCTACCTGCCTACTCCGGGTTAAAATGGATAAATACATGCCGATTAGTAACATTGCTGCACAGATTATAAATTCAAGGCAGGCATGCATGATATTTTTGAGTTGAAATGCGCACTTTCGTGAAAGGCTAGCAACCCCGTACTTTCTTGATTTGGTAAAGAAAAAAGTCGAAGAAGTAGGCGCTGCTTGATTTATTTATGGGCTCATTTCCAAGAATTGTGCAACCACGACGGTCGACCACAAAGGCTAGAAGTCTTCGTGTATTCTGCTCTCGTGCCTCCCCGCTCACAGAATGGCAAAGTGGCGTCTGTTTGCCCTTGTGCTCGTGTTTTTGTGTCACGTCGTGTGGCGCCCGCAGCTTGTTGGCGCGGTGGACCTGAGCGCCTTCTTCCCGTTCGGACCGGACAACGGAGACGAGTCGGTTGCTCCGGGCGACGACACGAGTGGCCTCATCCAGCTCAATACGCCCTTCAACTTTTTCTGCAATCTGTACAACCAAATCTACATCAACGTGAACGGTCTCGTGTCGTTTGACGCCCCAATTTCCGCGTTCACGCCCACATGCGGCCCCACAAACACCCCGTTCATCGCCCCTTTCTGGGCAGATATCGACATCCGCTTAACGGGAAACATCACTTATCGCGCGACTTCAGCAAAGAATTACCTCGACACAGCCGCCAACATGGTCCGGCAGAACTTTGGCGTCGTGTGGACCCCAATATCACTCTTCATCATCACGTGGGCCAATGTCACGTTCTACGGCTCGGTCGTGACGCCCATCGAGTCGTCGCCCGTCAACACTTTCCAAGTGGTGCTTGCCTCTGACGGACGCATCTCGACGAGCCTCTTCCTGTACAACCAAATCACGTGGACGGCGGGCACTGCGAGTGGAGGCAACAACATTACAGGACTCGGAGGCGCACCGGCCGAAACCGCCTTCGACCCGGGCAACTCGACCACATACTTTCCAGCGTCCGACGATTCGTGCACGGCGGGCATGCTCAACCTGGCCACGGCCACGACGCGACTCGTGCCCGGAGAGCTCTTCTTCCGCATCGACTCTGTCTTCCAGAAGGGAACCTTCTACCCGAAACCTGGACATGACCACGGTCATCATCACCACAATTGCAGCGATGAGGCATGGAGCAGCACGAGCAGATGTTGGCCGACCACCGAGACAGAGGTCACAGGCTCTAATACCATGAGTGGGAATACCACGGAAGCCAAAAGGAAGGGCTTGGTGAGGATTCCACTCACAAGGCTCAGCCCAAGGTCGACCAACGTGCCCTTGTTCTACTATCAGAACTCTGCTTACACGGGGCTTGTACTAATTGGGACTCCTCCGCAGTCATTCTGGTTGAAACTGGACACGGGTTCTGCCGATCTCTGGGTGTTTAGCATCGACTGCACAACGCCCGGATGCGTGGATTTAGCTGACAAATACAATCAATCAGCATCGTCCACATACTACCCCGACGGGACCCCATTTACCACGACCTCCACGAGTGGATATACGCTAACGGGCGCCGAGATTTTCGACACGGTCACGGTGTGTGCCTGAATGCATTGTGTGTTGCTTAATTTCGTGTAGAAACCCGCTCACATTTGTCCTTTGTCCCTTTCCAGATTGGTGGTCTGTCAATCTACTGGCAGGCATTTGCTCAAATCACGGAGGAGAGCGGCTTCCCACCCATGGCGTTCTTCGACGGAGTTCTCGGCCTCGCCTACTCTGCGCTAAGCGTCAACAAAGAGCTCACGCTCCTCGACATGCTGTACAACTCGGGACTCGTCTATCCATACGTCTTCTCACTCTATCTCGAGTAAGCCCGAGAATGGGACTTGGTCCTTGCTCATTGAAACTGCAGCGATTGAACGTGTTCATTTTCAGGAACATTCCACCGGCCAAGAGTTCGCCCCCGTTGGGTGAGTTGATCCTCGGTGGCGTCGACAACAGCAAATATTGGGGCTGCATCACGTACACCCCACTCGTCGAGCCATTCGCCAAGTACACAATCAACCTGGTCGGCGTGAGTTTCGTCACTCCCCATGGGAGAACTCGTGTGTGCACTTCAGACTGCCAAGCGGTCATTGATTCTGGTTCGAATGTGCTCCTCTATCCGCAGACAGCATTCCAAACGCTCGTCAACATGACCGGAGCCATACTCAGCAACTCCACTAACTTGTACACTGTGCCTTGTGCGGACGTGGCCAACTTGCCCACGCTCTCATTCAACATCGACGCGAAGTTCTATCCTCTCATTGGCTCCCAGTACATATATTACGCGCCAGACGGCTGCGCGCTCCTCGTCTCTAGCTCGGGCTCGGAAGATCCGCTTTTGACTCTCGGTGTCCCTTTCATGCAGGCATATTACACGGTGTTCGACGTGACCAACGCTCAACTCGGCTTGGCTGTCTCCATCCCGGGCGTTCAGATTGCATCATCCTGACGAGTCCACTTCCCATGCGCCAATATCCTTCGTAAATCACGGTTCAAATGATGGCTTAAATTGACTCTCATTTGCACTGAGGCAATAATGCATATAATAGAGCTCTGGAGCAAGAGTGACTTATCGTCCAAGACCTAAAAACTATAATTTCTAATCTGACTTAAAATTGCGATCTTAGGTCATGGCTAAGGGAATTTGTGGCTTATCGCCAAAAATTAAGAGTTTTAGGCGATAAGCAATTGTTGTTCCAGAGCTCTAATAGGGCATTAAATAGATATTTTCTTTACTGGAATTTACTGATTTCCTCCAAATAATTTTCCATTGATGCGATAGTTGCATTCAGCATGCATACATTAGCCACGTGAACACAAGAAAGGAATGTGGATGGGATTTCAGTGCGAGTACATTGGCTCCAAAGGAAAGGAAGAGGAAACAAAGGCACGATTTGTACTCAAGTGCTCATTTAACATCGAGGAAGCTTAGTTTTTATAGTTGCAAGCTGAATGCCATCGCAACTCGAATAGTAGTCAGTTATAAATATATTGTGACTGCTGAGGGAAAGATGACAGAGCTTCTTGAGTCTCAATAATTTCGAGTAGAAAAGAAGCAAACCAAAATTCATCGCATTTTCAGATTTTCAACAACAACAGACGAAGATTGTACGTCCTTGAGCAGCATGTCCTCTCGCACCTCATTCGTCGTGTTGGCCGTCACACTTTCGTGTGTGATTTTGGCGTCCGGAGCAGTATCTGCGACCATGCCATATCCCGACTGCCAGGGGGGCAAGGCGAATTCGACGACTTCTGTGTGGATCGTTAAAGTATCTGTTAACCTGTCTTTTGAAGGCAGCATTAATGTAATAACCTAATGTACGATTTGAATACAAGGATTCAATCAATTTTACCAGGGTTGTACATCTAGCCTGGCCAGGGGATAAATCCCCATGGCCAAAAGGGGTTTTATCCCCCACGCCCAGGGAGGCCAAAAGGGGATAAAAGGGGCCAAAATAAAAATCACGCCTAATCAATGCGGTAGTTGCAGGAAACCATTGCAGCAATTGTTCGCTACATATTTTCATTGTGTACATTCAATGCAATCGGCATCGTACGAATTCGGAGAGTGAGATTTCGATACTGCTTCGGTGTGTGTTGCAGAGACTGCCCGTTACAGTAAAGAAATTTATTATACCTCATTTAACGTACCTCATTTCCTGTGCACCGATTATTCTTGCGCATAAATACACTGTTTGCACTGCAGTTAGGTTTTTGAGTGTGATTAATCATTTTTAGCCCCTTTTATCCCCCTTTTGCCCCTTTTATCCCGTTTTGGCCACTAGCCCGGGCTAAAAACAGCCAAAGTGGCTAAAATGACAACCCTGAATTTTACATGTGCGTAAGTATCGAACTGTCATCGGGATTATTACTTGATGGCAAGGATAGGATCCATAGGATCACACCATTTATGGAAAATCTCTGTGCGTACTTTCACACATCCTCAAATGCATAAATCGAGGTAATCTCTATCGAACACGGAAATTCACACGATGTCAGTACGGGTCAACGTAAGAGAGATCAGTTTTTGAAAATCTGGGCTATTGCAATCAAGCACGGAAGAGAAACTAGCCACTGCTGCGGTTACACATCCGCCGTAAGAAATTAAATAGGTCATTAATTGTGGGTTGATTAGATTATGATCGATTCGATTTGCATCCGTGATTTTTGTGGTTCGGCAGGGAGATTTGACTTGACCACTCTGCTAATACCCTCATCATGCGGGTTATCTCCTTTCATTCCCAGAACAAAGTTCAACAGACAAGAATTGCTTTTCCACGAAATCAGAATGGGTGCATTTTCACTTTTCGTATTCGCGATCTATGCAATCTCGACCGTCGCCGCTGTTGATTCGCGCGAGAAGCGTACGAGCCTAAATCCATTTGCTTACGCCACCGACCTTGCGAGCAATGCAATTGATAGCATGGGACTGGAAGCTGTGAATCCGATCAAAATCACGAGTAAATTGACGGGTGCCGCATTGGGCACCATGGGACTCGTCTGGGGTAAACAAGAAAATAAGAAATGCTACTACTACTGGGGACTCGGATTCTCTGGCCCTGAGTCTTGGAATCCAGAGCGGTGGAATGGGGAAAAGTGGGACAAGGAAGAAGAGGGAGGACTGATGAATGCCGTTGGCGACGCACTTGGAGCTGGATTTGGTGCCCTGTTTGCCGTTGCCGCAAATGAAGAAGTTCGTGTACAAGGATGCAAAATGTTGGGCATGGGGTACCCCAAACAACAGCCTGGATTCCCAAGTAAGCCTGGAACATGTCCACAAGGGCCTGATTGCTATGGCACACCTGGGCGGGGCGCCATCCCACAACCAGGGCAATCAATCCCTGGAATGCCGAACTCCATCGTCCAGTACACGATTCCCGGAAGGGAAGGGCAAGTGCAGCCAGGCACTCCAGGCTCCGTCATCACCATAATTACGCCTGGCAAGCCACCAGTCTACATTGCAGGTACTGAACCAACTACTACGACGTACGTGACTCCCGGCACACCAGGTACGTACACTCCAGGTACTCCTGGAACTACCACCACGTACGTGACACCAGGACAACCAGGCACATACCAACCAGGACGTCCAGGAACCACAACGACGTACATTACTCCAGGCCAGCCAGGCCAATACCGGCCAGGTACCCCACCAACTACCACCACGTACGTGAATCCGGGCACACCCCCGCAATACCAGCCTGGAACTCCACCAACGACGACAACCATTTACCAACCTCCTCAACAACAGCCACAACAAATGTGCCCATGTCCTTGCCAAGGATAAAAGCCCATTAAAAAAATTAGAATTTTTTCCTGCAATTTTGCCTTTTGAAAATTAATCAGTTTGTGGCTTTATTTCTTCCACAGTAGCAGTGAGTGCCCAGTTAAGTAGATTCTCCTAAATCAGGTCCATTCAATTTAAGCATTAATGACTTGCATACCTAATTAGCTGTACCTCTTAATTATGAACTTCTGAATTACAAATTACCTGAACTTCCATGGCCTTGTTATCCAGTGATTTGAAGGGGGTTTGGGTTGGCGAAACAAACTCGAAATTATAATCACTGTGTCAAAGTCAGCAAATGATTCTCCGTGTCACTGAAGCAATTTCACTGTCTCAGTGTGCTTCGTCTCGTCTCAATTTCGAATTTGAATTCCGTGCAGCTTCCGAACTCAGTCCTGTTCTGTGCTGTGCTGCGCTGCTCTGTGCTGCGCAGTGCTGTGCTGCTCTGTGCTGCGCAGTGCTGTGCTGTGCATCATCCTTCTGGAACGTTCAACTCATTTCGATTTTCCTGTCGCACTTTGTTACAACTCTTCCGTGAGCAAACTTACGCTCCAGCATTCACAATTCACTTTTGTTTTCTTTTTCTAGCATCAGCAAAATTTTACTGTGATCGGAATAAACGACTGGACAGAGTGAGCCTCAGAAGACTGCTGGTGCCCAGTACTGTTTATACCCTGATCCACAAGACAAATGGTGAGTATTTGAGAATATTCAGAGTTTTCATGGAAGTGAATTGAGTTTCATAATGTCAAACTTTGTCGAATACAGTTGAAACTCAGTCAGTTTGGACTCTATTCCCAACTTGGACAGCTTTAGCCTCAAGAAGACTGTTTGTGCCCAATCCTCCAAATTTCACTGGTGATTTGGTTGCCTTAATCTTCATGCAATCAACGACTTGTTTACTGTAGGTGAGTGAAATCATCACATCCGAATCAAATTCTTTATGAAGTTAATAATGTTTTGTTTCGAATATTTAGGTCAGGCAATCCATTTTGGTTCAACGATCTGCTTCATTTCCTTCTTTCAATCCCTTTCCAAACTCAGCCTTCAAATCCCTGAATCCCTGGTCATCTCATTTAACACGCTCATCTTATTAGAGGTATTTCTTACTCAGATGTAAGCAATGCGGGGTCCTAGAAAGAAGCTAAGTGAACTCTCGAGAGTTCAGTTGAGGAATCGATTAGGGTTATATCCTCTTCGTCAGCTGAATGAAGAGGAAGGGAATCAGGTCGAGGTTGTGGTTCATACTCCTGTGACTTTCCATAGCACTCTCGAAAATAATACCAGTGACAGGGAATCTGTAAAATCTGACATAGAGAACGAGTTGAACTTCGAGGAGGCAGGGTTGCTAAATAGAGAAAGCAGTAGTTCCGAGATTGAGCCGGAGGGTTATAATGAATCCGAAGATCTTTCTTTGCGAGATGATCTGGCCCAATGGTCTTTGAAGCATAACGTGCCCATGAATGCTGTCACTGCTTTGCTAAAATTACTTTGGAAGCATAACTTGGCTGAGTTACCAGTGGACGGACGCACCTTACTAGAAACTCCAAGAGAGACAAATATTTTGTCAATGATCCCAGGCGAATACTGTCACTTTGGACTTCAAAATGGCATTCGAAAAATAGTCAGAAACTACTCACACCTGGATTTCAATTTAATACGGTTACAAGTAAATGTAGATGGGTTACCAATTTCCAAAAGCAGTGGTAAACAATTTTGGCCGATTCTCTGCAACATTTCTAACCTGCCAACACATCCATTCCCAGTTGGAATCTATTGTGGGAATTCTAAGCCCGACTGTCCCAATAGTTTAATGCAACATTTTGTAGACGAGGTAGGCCCACTTCTCAGCAGTGGCGTAGAGATTGACTCAAGGCATTACGTTCTGCATTTAGAGGCTTTTATTTGCGATGCACCCGCCAAG
>WIXG01000772.1:0-22253 GCA_009869945.1 Mesaphorura yosii
CGTCTGCCACGCCTTACGGGCGGTGCACATTTGATTCGGCCGGCCCGCCTTGTTCCAGGCCTTCACTTGCGCCTGCACCGCCTCCACTTTCTTCCGGTGTATGTCGGGTGAATTTGGACGAGCTCCGAAAGCCGTGAGCGTGAGCCAGTCGTATAAGAAGCCGAAAGGTGCAAAGAGGACGAACACTGGAATGGCGGTCACGTAAGAGATCCAAAACTTGGCGAATCGGTGGAGGAGCGACTCTTGCGTCATTTTTGGCTGATTTTTTCGAAGTTTAGGTTCAGAAAATCAAATTCAAATAGCGCGCTCAACTTTAGTAAAAAGTGAAATCAAAGCCGAATTTGACAGTTTAGCACTGAATTGAACTCGACTTCAAAGACAACAACATGCAAATTTCGCGAGTCACGTCAAAATTTCACTTTTTCATTTGCTGATTGAGGCGATCGTCAACATCACAAAAGACAAGACTCAACTCAAGAACTCGTCAACATTGAAGCACCTGTACAGAAGAATGACTGAACGAGCAATTTAATAATGCAGACGACAGCAAAAAGTGCGTTACTTTATTATTATTAATAGCAAATAGCAATGGTGAGGTTAGTCCCAGTTCGATTCGAATACGACGCTGCGATTTAATGAATCGAGCACACAAAAGTTTGCGTCTGCTCTGCAGTTTGCACAAAACGTGTTCACGTCAACTATGAAGACCACATATTCATTATTGCCGCATAATTATAGCCCACGGCATCAGCATTTTCAGCCACTCGTCCACCGGAGCGTATAACAATGTAAAAATAACGAACATGCACCTGTGCGCTCAGAAGATGAGTGTCGAGTTTTTATGATGCCAGATCAAAAATTCAGCGAAGCGTGTTCTCTCCATGACATGCAGCATGAAGGCTGGATACGACAGGAACCGGTTTCGCATCTTGAAACGCAACGGCAACGTACTCGAATTCGTGCCTGCCATGTATTTATTGCAACATTACAAAGTCGCGACAGCAAAAGCAAAATACAAAATACACACTAGCAGATGCAGAATGATGCAGAAGTTACTTCAACGCTTTTGACCGTTTTCAGGTTCCGATTCAGAGTTGGGAACCTTCAATGCAGAAGTGATAATGAGACCGGGCTGGAGCCGAGCTCGAGTTTAAATCATCTTGCAACGCAACATTTTATTGAGATTACGTGAATAATTTAATTATCTTCTCATGCATAAAGAAATTAATTCATACGCATTTCATGTGAGACAACAAACGAAAACTACATGTTCAAGAATTCGTAATTCAGAATTCAGCGAGTCAACTCGTATAAATTTAATGTCCTTATCTTAATGCTTTGCCATTATGCTTTATCTTAATGATTTTCCTTCCCAATTTGGCAATGTTCGCTTGACAAGTGGCCTTCCGAAATTGCGAATTGGTTGCCAACTAGCTTAAACTGTGCCATCCTTTTGGTACTCGTTTAATGGACGAGCTTTAATTGTTTTTCACACCCCACTTTATTCAGAGTGAGATAATACAAAAAATCAACTCGATTGAATGTCCTATTTCTAAACTGCCTTCTATTGGACACAACTGGAACTCGAATGAGATTACTGTTTCCTGGCAACCTTCGATCAGCTTATTTTCCGTCGTAATCCTGATTCTGATTCTTGGGAAATCTCACACATGTCGCATTCGCACTTTTCGCACTGACATCGGTCATACTCGTCTTGCGACATTGCTCACTTTGTCGTACACATCTGGAAATGCGTCGTGGCAGTCGTACTTTGCCCGAACACGGTCGTAAAGCTCCATGTCGAACATCCTCCGAAATTCCTCACGCGTCAAGTACGTGTCGGCGTATAGAAATTGTACTCTGGAATAAATTATAAATCCTTGCTTGAGTTTGAACATTCTTGAATTTATGTGATTTAACTATTTTTGGAGACGCGGGTGTACCCATTGTGCTCCAGCGCAAAGCCTTCCAGCAGTCGGCCAGTCTTTTCTGGCTCGTACTCGGTCATTTTCGGTGTGGTTCCGTAAATTCCAACGTCGATGTACAGTTCAGACTCAAAGTCGCCGTCGGCACGGTCCGATGCAGAAATAGCAACGGCACCGTCACGGCCACGTGCGGGCGCCATGCCCGGCTTCCGGAAAAACTTGCACGGACAAAGCCAGAGCGGATAAATCTGCACAGTGTCGTACACAAACCGGAGGGCGGCCTCGAGCTCGGTGATGGGCATCATAAAATCCTGAATGACGTGGTTCGTTCCGTAGTACATCTCGTACAGAGCTGGTGAAGTTTTCACGCCAATCATTTTGAGAATCTGGTAATCGAAGGGGTAGAGCCAGCCAAAGAGGAGGCGGAAGAGGATGTTGTTCCCGTATGGGAGAACGACGGGCACTTCCCAGAAGTAGGAACGTGTGTGGCGATGCAAGTAGTCTCGGACGGGAATGTAGTCTACGTACGGACCGTCGCGCCCACGCTCGCCTGTTTCGGTGTCCGCTGAGACGAGGGGTCGATTCAGCATTGACTCTACGTGCTTGAAGAACCAAGGCTTGTACCATCTGTTGATGTAATTCACTCGCCCTGCCTCAGTCTCGCCTTCGTCGACCATGTTTCCAAACATGACGACGAACCGCTTCGGTCCAAACATGATTCCTTCGACAAAGTCGTGCCCGGGGCTCTGAAGAAGCTGCTTCGCCTCGTGCACCGAGTCTGACGGATAGTATTCGACCTTGACGTAGATTTTGGCGGGGATGAGTGGAATCTTCACTGCAGTCAGGAAGCCCAGCGTGCCGTGGGACCAGGGAATTGAGTAGAAGAGGTCCGAGTTCTCGTCCTTAGAGCAGTTGACCAGCTCGCCGTTCGAGAGCACCACTTCGTACTCGAGACAGAAGTCTGCTGAGAGGCCGTACTTGTGCGAGGCAGATTCGATGCCTGTGCCGCAAATGCAGCCACCTAAAATAGACAACGGAATTTTTTTTTAATCTGTCAATATGAACAACTGATAAGAATTGATAAGAAAAATTACCGACTGTTAGGATCTCGAATTCTGGGATGAGTGGAGTCATCCATCCTTGTGGGATGAGCACCGACGAGAGTTGCCCCATCGCCATTCCGGGCTCCACTGTAAGCACCTGCAGCCGGGAAGCCGAGGCAATGAGCATCGAGCACAAGCTTACATTTGATAAGATAAAAGATAAAGCGTAATTACGAACCTTCTTCGCATAGTCAATATCGACAATCTGGTTGAGATCAATCTCGATCTTGGATAAATCCCTTTTCGGCATCGCGTGAACGGTCAATGTGCTCCATGCCGGCTTCGCAGTACACATTTTCGATTTCCGACCGTTCCAGTTCCATTCCCGGACCTGAATTCACCGTTTCGGGAAAAATGAACGAGAGCTAGTAATTAATTGCCTAATAACAATATCGCCGATCGTTTACCTGCTCCTGGATTGCTCGCACTTTCCTTTTATGATCTGCATAGTTGCTGAACCGGACAAACGCCCTATTGTAGCGCAGGTAGTCACGAAGTCTAAAGAATGGGGCCAGAAATATTGAGAACGGAATTACGAGCACGTAACTGACCAGAAATTTGACGAATTTTGTGCAGCAGCCTTCCTTCGTCATTTTCCACTTCCACCTGCTATGCTGATGACTGCTTAACTAATTTATTGGTTTGAATTGAATCGTCGCAGCCAGATTCCAGTGCTCGGAGTCGTGAGCAGCAGCTGCTGCTGCTGCTGACTTTGTTCAGTGAAACGTGAAGCAACTTAATAAAATTATTGAGAAGAGCTGTTCAGAATTAAACTTGCGACTCGCCCTTCCCTTTTTGAATCATCTTCCAATATCGCATCGTTTATTGTCCACGGCGGCCGATGGCCTTGTAAATATGAAAAATACAAAAGTTTATCAAGGGCACGGTAAAAAGACACGGCATCTTTGACCTCTTACATCAATAAAGATTAATTAAATATGAATATGTATACAAATACGTGTGGAGTGTGGAGTTCTTGTGGGTAAGTAATTCTTTCCATTCACCGCAGCATGTCAACATCTCCACATCCTGAATCCTGAATCTAGTCTTACACGAAATGAACTCCGGGCGCGGAATATGAAGGCGGTGATCGTCGGCGTTCTTTCCGCTGTGGCCATGGCACTCTTGGCTCTGAAATGGGTCCCATCGAATCGGCTGCTTGCCTTTGCTGTTGGTGTGAACCAGGCGTGGGTCTCTCTTGCAAGTCCAGAAGAAGCCTACCAGCGTTCAGCGGCTGGGCAGAACGGTTTGGGCCAGGATACGGTGGAGCTGCAAATAAATCAAAGTTAAGGCGTCTTTATTCATGTGTTTTAAGTATTTTGAGATAATGATTACGCTTTACGTACGTGGATCAGGATCATTTGGTAAAACATCGACTTCAGATGAACGTCCCGGCAAGTTCTCATACACGTAATGAGTATGCCAAAGACTTTCACTACTCCTCGTGGCTCGTGATCTTGATCCAAAGCCTCCGTCGCCGTCTTCGTCTATTGTCGAGTAGATCGAATTATCTAGAGCCAAAGCGTTGACGTTCCGGCTGCAGTTGCCAGAACCAGATACGGTGGTGACATAAATATCTGGTAAGAAGTAAAGGCAAAGCAGGTATTAAATCAGAGTCTGGCTCACCGTTGACCTTTGACCAAGACCGTAACTGCTGAATTGATCTTACTTGATGTCGATCTGGATCTGATTCGATCAAGTCCCTCGAAACTCAAGCTGGGCTCCATCCCGAGCTCCGACCGGCGCCGTCTCGAGCTCGAACACTTCTTTCGGCATCCCGGACAGAAGGCGATACAGAAGTATATGCTGAGGATGCTGATGACCACACTTATCAGCAAAACAGCGAGGCCGATCACTCTAAATGTGCTTCAGAGTTAAAACTGTAGTTATAACTTATAACTATGCTCGGACTGACGACTGAACTATCTATCAAGCACCGTATTTCGCTTACGTTAGTTCGGTTGCGGCATGATGCTCCCTCGCCGTTTGACGATGCGAATTTCCGTCCATTTACCGTGTGAATGAAATACAGTTGCCAGTCCTTCAGCCGCTGGTGCCACTCGTCCTGAATCCAAATTATACTCAACATCGACACGGTTCCGTACAGCTTCCAGTGACACACTGATAGAGCCGAGGCCAGCACCAGCCCGACACAAAATCCGACCACAAATCGGTACTGGAGCCATGCCCGAAACCGAGCCAGAATTTGTCATTGTTTACTTTCATTCGGAGATAGCAGATAGCAGCGAAGTCGGTAGCTTAGCTGCACATGGAGATCGTCGCCCCGAATCAATCTTGTTTTTTACCCATTATTTGGCCCATATTGATAAGAGACACTGTTTGCATTATTGCTTCATGTTACACACACACGAGTGCTGCCTGCCGATTCGCCGGACGTCGTGAAATGAAAAATCACAATTCGTCCATTATTCCATTCATTCCATTCCTGATGACATGAGTTCAATCGAGGCCAACATCGTTGGTGAGATGAAGAAACGAAAAGAATTCGTCAATTCGAAAACCTTGGACCGTGGATGATGTAATCAATTGCTGTTTTTGCACATGACTGGATTCTAGAGGCCTTGGTTGGGAGCAGTTTTAAGAGTTTTAATTCAAGATCATGATGTAAGACGCCAGAAGTTTGCAGCAGTTTACTTAATCAGAAGGTCATGAAACCAGATCAGCTAATCTCTGTCCTGTCTGTCATTCGTGACAACTCAAGAATTCACAAATCTTACCACATTCCAGCCAGTTCGATACTCCATCTGCCTTTTAACTCTTGGCTTAAGTCACTTATGCCTGAAAAAGCCTGCTGTTCGTTTGTTATCTCAGAATTTATTGATACTGATAACACAACACAGTTCGTTGGTTCGTAAAACGTTCAAGTGTTAGTTCATTATTTGGTTGTTATTGAAAAACTTGCTCTGGCTGCTTAAACTTTAATTACAGCAATGTGAGGCCGCTTTCCTGACACATGGGGGCATGGTCTGAGTGTCGTACCACCGGATTCGTGATGTAATTGATTGACTTGGTTTAGCTAACGCTTAAGGCGTGATCCAGTCGAGTCGAGCAGTCACAGTG
Organism: Mesaphorura yosii; assembly: GCA_009869945.1. NCBI lineage: Eukaryota > Metazoa > Arthropoda > Collembola > Poduromorpha > Tullbergiidae > Mesaphorura > Mesaphorura yosii. Next base: position 6,110 of record WIXG01000772.1, read on the forward strand.
ACATCATTCTCATTCATTTCGTAGTCTGAGGCTGCAGCTGCCGAGTGGTGGGTGGTGATTCGTGGAAAATTACGACGCCAGTTTGCCAATTTGGTTTGGGTTGGTTTGACCTGCTGCATCCTGCATCATATAAAAAGGAAGTGGCAAGTGATTCCAGTGATCAGTTCTCGATTTTAATATTTTACAGACACTACAGTCAGAAATTTTCAAGATGAAGATCGATGGTGACGGAGAAGACCCTTTTGTGCTCATCGACGACCCTGCCATCATTCTTCCTGTGGCCCTGGACCGGCTCCCGAAAGCGTGCAATGTATACAATATGATATTAATGGCAATGAAAATCCCCGGCTACCGAGAACACGTTCAGTTCTTCGCTGTGAATGGGGACACCGACCCTCTGACCAGCTGGATCATCGCTACCGACCAACGGGAGGTAGGTTTCTTAACGCTTGCCGGGTTTATTAATTTCTTACGGCCTTCTGAACGTACTAACGCTAAATACTTGTGTTCTAGGACCATGGTGCAGAGATCAACATATGCATCCCACAGCAAGGGCCTCACAACGAGGCCAAAATGCTCGACGCCTTCGTCCGGACAAAAGCGATCGACTGGAGGAAACAATTCATGGTTTGCGCGCTGCACGGTCGAGAATCGGAATTTATGCTCAAGTTCCAGCTGAAGGTGCTCGCGAACCCGGTACTCGTTATTCCTGCCAACTTGTACTCAATGGACCCTGAAATCGGACGCAATTTACAACTTCCGTAAGGAGAATGAACAATTGACGATCTGCCAGCGAGCAACAAACAGATGTTAACGCCAACCTATATACTAATTACGCAATTAATTAACAGGCCCATCCCGCCGAGCGCCGAGCTCAAATCGGTCGACGCAGGTGCTGGAGCAGATTTCATATGCGAAAATTGGCACCATCGAGCCGAAGGATCGATCAACTACATTCGCCGTTCCGTGACCAATCTTCCGTCCTCCGGCCTGTACTGCGATGGCAAGCTAGTCGCTGGCGCCATCACAAGTCTGACTGGATTCATCGGCTATCTGTACACGAGCAAGGCGCACCGTGGTCGAGGATTTGGACAACTCGTTGAAATGCACCTGATAAAGCAGATGGCAGAAGAAAACTACATTCCCCACTTGACTGTGCAAACCCTACATCATAATTCGGTCCGATTCCACGAGACGAAGATTGAGGGCCTGGAGCTCTCGCATAAAGTCGAATTCATGTTTCACACGCCAGAGAAATTCGACGACTGATCTGTTTTAATAATTTCTTCACTCAAATGATCGAACCAAAATCTTATTGTTCGCCGATTGATTCATTAAATTCCACTCTGAACCGATTTCGGCTTCACTGCTCGAATGTATACTGACAGTGACTCGTCCAGAAACTGTTTCCCACCCCCATTTGGCAGTACGCGAGCCTGACAATGCTTCTCGAATGACGCCAGGATGTCCGCCTCCAGCGCCAGCTGATCCGCTTTGCTCGTCATACACTTCACGAAGGGTTGTGGGTTGCAGGAGATGACATTCTCTGAGAAAGGCAGGCAAAGGGTCAGTTTAAGCGAAGGCAATGCGCGATATTCAAATTTAAACGGCGCGCCAACGCCAATCCAAACCTGCGCAGGTGGTGCTGTCGTACGTCTCATTGGTCTTGCATACGAAATTGTCCTGAACAATGAATCCTGAACGAGACAGAAGCCGGACATACTCTGTGAGATGGTATGCGCCTCTTTCCTGGCTCGTCGCCGTGGACGCCGGGTCGGGGTACCAGTACCCTTCGGCTAAGCCCTCCTGGAGAAGAGGACCCCACCGAGGATTTTCTTTGAGATCTTTGTTGAGTCTCGTGTAAACGGTATCCACGCAGTTGAGCATCAGGAACTGCCCGCCTGGTTTCAGGAGCTCAAACCACTTTTGAACCGTCTCCAGTTTGTTGTATACGTTACGAAACGCCCAAATTGAGAGCACCTTGTCAAAAAAACCGTGCATATGGCTCAGCGAGCTTAGCGACAGGGACACATCAGTCAGTATGTACTCAACGTTGGGGTGTCCATACTTGCTCCGAGCAACGCTCAGCATCGACTCGGATATATCCACTCCGTAAATTTTCGATTCCCACGGCTGGGCACGTGGGGCCAGGAATTTGACAGTGATGGATCCGGTCCCACACCCGTGGTCCAGGATCTTCTCACCATGGCCCCATGCCATTTTGTCCAGGAGAGGATCCAAATACTTGCCCGTTTCGTTAAGACTCCAGGCGCCATCCACTCCAGAATCGTAAATGGTTCCGTAGTCCTTTACCGGCGAAGACGTCATTGTCTAGTTGTAATTATATTGTGTGAATTTTGCTGTTAAAATTCTGACAGACTCGGGAGAAGACTGGAGTCTGAGGAGTCTGTGAAGAGAAAGGTTGCATAACTCATCCTGCGCTTGACCTGTATGATCTTCTGCGTCTGACCTGCCATGGCGTTATCAAAACTTATTTTTTGGGGTAGTTCGATTCGAGATTCTACCTCGCTTCAAGTTCAATGTTCAAGGTTACATTTTCTATGGGCAGCGTTCATTTCTCAAGTTTGCTCAAGCGCAGACCCAGAAAGAAGACCGCGACGTGAAGAAAGACGTAACAACAGTCAAATCCGTTGCTCTTTGGCATTGCATTGAGGCATTAACGGTATTGAGTGTCAAGATTGCATCCGAATCAGTCGGGGCCTGAAGGCAGCTGCAGGATGAAGTACGAACGAGATCCATTCGTCTTGATCCAAGACCCTTCGACTCTGCTTCCAGTCGCCTTGGCCCGGCTCCCAAAAGCGGTGAACATGTACAACATGCTACTGTTGGCGACCAAGATTCCGGGCTACCACGACCAAGTTCAGTTCTTCGCCGTGAATGGAGACACTGACCCAAATACCAGCTGGCTCGTCGCGGTGGACCACCGAGAAGTAGGTTTAAGTCAACAGTTGGGTGACAATGCTAATCGCACTCGAATCGAATCATAAATAGAAGTGAATATTTTAAGGATTATGGCTTCGAGATCAATCTTTGCTTTCCTCAAGGCTCCGAGAGCTCCGAAGACAACGAGGCCTCCCAGGCGAGTATGCTCAACGTATTCACACGCACACGTGCAATCGACTGGAGGAAACCGTTTATGATCTGTGCCATGCACGGTCGTGAGACAGAATTCATGCTGTGGCTCCAGCTGAAGATTCTCGCCAATCCAGTGCAAATTGTAGCCTCGAATTTGTACACGGTGGATCCCGAAGTCGGTCGCAGTCTTCGACTACAGCCTCCATCTGGCGTAGGCGTGGAATTCAAGTCCATCGACACAGAAGCCGATGCCGAATTTGTGACCACGAACTGGCATCGTAGGCGCCCGGGCTCCATCGACTACGTTCGCCGCGCAGTCGCACATCTCCCATCGACCGGCCTGCATTGCGACGGCGAGCTCGTCGCCTGCGCCATCACGACTCTCACCGGATTCATCGGCTACGTATACACGAGCAAGGCCCACCGAGGGAGAGGGTTCGGCCGCCTCGTCGAAATGCACCTGATCAAGCAGATGGCGGATGTGCGAGCTATTCCTTACTTGACGGTGAAGACCGTGCACACGGAATCCGTTCGATTCCATGAAACCAAGATCGAGGGTTTGAAGCTGTCTCACAAAGTTGAGTTCATCTTTCATACGCCAGAGAAATTCGATGACTGACGGCCGAATTTGTATACTTTTAATATAGTAGGTTTCTAAACTCAAGTCGAATAAAGACTATTCATTTAATCAGGCGACCTGAGCCGAACTGTATTAGATTCGTGACGAATGAGAAAATAAGATGAGCAGCTTCTGCAGCTCCAGACACGAATTCGTCTGGCGCACGCTATGACGTAGCAATAACTGTCCAGCTGATGCAGATAAGGACACTGACCGCAAGTCTGTTGAATGTTGTGTCTGGCCGTCAGCCAGCGGTAGCCTCCGCGTCTGCTTGCAATATTACGAGAAAATACGCGGTCTAATTAAGCAACGGTTTGGAAGTGGGAAGGCGAATGCAGAGAGTTTCGAGCTGACAGAGTCCCACATGCCTGATTCCCATGATTGGTGGCTGAAGGAGCCCGATGAAGAAACGGGCACCCGAAACTCGCTTTCCACCCCAAAAGCAGGCATCTGGATTTGATAGCTCTACAATTATTATAAATAAGTAAGCAATTTGGAATAATTTTGCGGCTAAGAATTAAGCAAATGACAAACAAATTCAACGTATACTTTCGCGTAAATAACACTGCGTACTTTAAAAGAATCGAATCAGAGTCGCCCTGAATTCGCGAATTCCGTGAATCGCGAATCCGCATTCCAATTCCAGAAATTGGTTCAAGGTGCTAAAGTGTTTGTTGTTTCGCAATCTGCGAGCTGTTTACCTCTGCCGTGGAAGGTCGCTTGCGAATTGTCCGACAGCAACCTGTGCCAATTCGTGGAAAATGGAAAATGCAAATTTTAAAGCTGGATGCCTGTTGGTTCATTCATTTTACCAGAGACATTGCTATAAAATTGCGAAAGGTTACGACAGTCAAGTATAACAGGCTTAAGGGCATTCAGCACTTCACTGCGGGTCAGTCAAAATGAAGCCATTCGCCGTCATTACTCTTGCCATTCTCAGTATTTTGGCCCCGACTTGGGCAAAATTGGCCGAAATCGCGCCGACGCCCAAACTCTCCGATTACGCGGAGGCCGGAGGACGACAGGAGACAAGGTTCGCGATTGAACGTCCGTTTTCTGAAAATTTCAGTGCTTAGCTGCTGATTCCATCTCTTTCCAGCGACAAAGTTCAGAATCCCGTCCCGGGCCAGTGTCCGAAGATCGGCAAGCCTTTGTCCGAGGTCTCCATCACCGTAGGCGAAAAGAACGGGTTCTTCTACACAGTCGATGGCTTCACGTACTCCCCCGAGAAAATCTCCGTCTCGGGCTTGTACTTCAACGACGAGTACGCTCACCGCGGGTACGTGAACCTGTTTCTCGGTGTGGAGTCGGGCATCTCGTACTTTGACGTCCGACCGAAGGGCGGAGACACCCTCATCTCAGTCGACAACTTCAACTACCAGCGTTTCTACTTTGAGGTCCACGCCCCGTACCCCGTCACCATCCGCAACCTGTACATCAGGCAGTTCAATGCGACGGCGATCCTCGTCGACGGACCGTCAAGGAGCGCGCCGTACTTCAAGCATGCTAATTAAAGTTGGAGTTGTCGAGTAGTTAGGCAAGGATTAAACGCAGATAATGGTATAAATTATATTTGTGGATTTTGGAAATCAAAAGCACCAAGAGAAATTCTTTCCGGATCAAAAAGTGATGGATTCTTATCTTTGGCGAGACGCGTCGAAGTTGAAACCCGACCGATCTAATGCGTAGACTGCGAGCGTCGCCACGAAGGCGTAAATGAAATCGATTCCAGTCGCCGCCAGGAAGGCTTTTGCTTTCGTCCTGCGGTCATCTTTGATCACGTACCAGGAGAGTGTGTCAGCACCCTTCTCCATGGGAAGCGAGAAGGCAACGATGGCACCAATTACGATGAGAATATGTAAAAAGCACCAAAGATGCCATTTTTGGAGTATCGCCTGGAAGACAAAGAAGAAATTATGCACATGAACGAATCACCCTTCGGGTGCCAGTAAATTCCTACCGTTAAGCATGCCGCAAGCTGAAGGGCCGCCGTCCCGATTCCAAAAGCTGCCCCAATCACATAGTACTTCAGAATCGTGCACAACTCAATTTTGAGCGTGCAATTTTCGTGAGCACGTCGCCAGTCTTCGAGAAAGAGCGACGAGGTCACGAGCAGGGCGACTGCGAGCGGCTAAAACGCATAAGTTAATTAAATCCAATGAGAGTACAGAAATTCACGCTTGAAAAACTTACCAGCGAAATAACGGAAATGACTTGAGCGATTAGCACCATTTATGCAGCAATAAATTATGGACCCGATTCAATTGGCACAGGCGTAGGCACACGGCCGAAGATTGACAATTGTCGATTGAATTCGCTTCCCGGAATTGGAATTCCTGCGTCCAAAGTGTCATCGTGAGCCGTGTCCTTCGTCCTATTACGAATACGAGTGATTAGATAAATTATGATGAAATGCACGGCTGAGTCTGAAGTCTAACCTCGGTACATCTGTGCCAGTTGCTTGCTGTTACTGTGGAAGGTATTTTTATGTAAACAACTGCTAACGCGAGGTTCGTCCGTCCGTCCGGAGAGATAAGCTCGCATCGCACGAGCACTCCGCTCTTACGAAACACGAAATAGTGAACACTTGCGCTTTCGCATATGCCTGCCTGCATAGCACTTGTGTGGTTTATTAAAGACGATTGAAATTAAAGGATGTTTACAAACACATAGTCATAGTTATAATAAATTACAACTAGTAAACAGTGATGCGGTGTGTCGGAAGCTCGTCGCCCATTCCCAACTCCGGATCCACCACGTTCACTCCATTGCACTCTTTCGCCTTGGTCCGTGCTGGCTTCGACGGCACGGGCTGCAACACAAATGGGTTGACGGCTTTGGCTGGCTGCATCGCCACCGGCTTCGAATTCACGAGCGTGCCCGTGATCGTCAGCTGTGGCTGTGACTCTGCATTGATGGCTTGAGTAGTTTCTTCTGGCTCTGTCACGACAGTCGACGTGCTCGGGAACGAGTAAGGCGTCTTGATCGGGTAATTCGTCTTATTCCATTCTTCGGGGCTCGGAATTTCTAGGTGAATTGATTCTGGCACCGCGTGCGGCCGCACGGACTTGCCGTTGCCCGTCTCTCCTCCATTGGGATTGATTTTTTGATCGTGAGACGGAAGAAATGAAGGGCGAGTCACTCCTCGGCCTTTTGGTTCCACCGGTGCCTTGCCGAACGAATGCGAGCCAGATCCTCCGTGCTTGAGGAGCCGCCTGGACTTGAACCAGAAATATACGCCAGCAATTATTACGCCAAACAGAATAAACGCCGAGAGTCCAATGAAGACGAGGGCAGTTGGGCTCAACACAGGCTGATTGACGCCGGTGCTTAATTCACTTCGCCTAGATGCGAAGAAACAAATGAATGACATTAATGCAATCTGCATAGGATTATTCCAAAAAGAACCTGGAATACTTACTCTTCATCTGAAAATGGAAACTTTGGGAGCCGGCTTGTGGCCGCCGTAGGTGGAGGAGCTGACGGGGAATGTGGAGTTGACAGCCGGTTCGGCGGTTTGGTCAGATTCGGTCTCCTTGTGATACGTGGTGGGTTGGTATTCTGAAATTGAGGTGGGAGCGTGGGAAACGTGAAAAGTAGCTCGCTGTCGTCTCCGAACACGAATAGGTCGTCATCTGGAAATATTAAGCCCCTGAAAGCACACGAAGTCGGCTTGGAATGACTTGCACTTTAATTAACTTTATTAAGACAGAAGCTTAGCTAGAAATCTGCTTTACCTTCTCTCCATTCAATGTCAACAAATCCAGCAACGTGGTAAAAGCTTATCGGAAACTGAAGCTGAGGGACTCGAAAGATGATTGTAACCGATTTACTTGCGTCACAGTGACAATTCAATCACAAACTATAAAGACTGACTGACCAGGCTCAAGACTCCAAACTCCAGAAGGAAAATGCTATAAAAATGAACTGAACTGAACGCTTGCTTGTGGTTGTAATTGTGACTGACTTTGCTTGTCCGCTGGCTTCCGTTCCATTTTTCTCAATTTTGACTTCATATGTATTGGCATTTGGCATGCGCGAGTCCAAGTCAAGCCACTTCCATTTCTGGCAATTTCTAGCTACGCTACAGCTAAATTCTATCAACAGGAAACTAAAAATGAATTCATTTGATTCACGTCACGACCTTGTCATCGTCATCGTAAACCGTCTAGACGTCATATCCTCATGTCCTAACGAAAATCGAACCGCGAATTACTCCACAACCGAACAGATTTGCACAAGCAAGCTTTGAATTGAAGATGGCAACAAATGTTTTGAGGCGAAACTCCAACAAGTTCCAGTCCCAGCAGTCCCAGGACTGGCTACAATTCATTACAATTACACACACGTCCAGAATCCAGATGCAATTGACAATTATCGACGCAGGTGCATGACTCCTGAAAATTGAATTGTGCCCAAGAAACCAGTTTACGTGCCTCAGGAAACCCGTGCACGTGTGAAGTAGGAGTAACGCGAACCAAGAACCGCTGCCACATGTTTCAAGGTTTTTAAAACGCCAACACTGGACTATGAACACAATAAACACTTGAACGGTCTAAATAAACTCCCTCCTCGTGGCATGTCAACGGCATGAGGAAATCCAGCTCCAGCTTATGTTCGTTCTTCGTTCTAAAAGCCGATGTTGCTGAACGATTGATTCCAGTAACTAATTTGCACTTCAAGGCAGCATAGCAGTCCAAAAGTGACGAGTAAACGGGAAATTGAGCAAGACGGCTGCAGCTCAGCCCCACTTATAATCGCTCTATTCGCTCTGCTGTCAATCGGCCGTGACGATGGTGTGAATATCCTCGCCTACTTTGGAATCTCTGGGCTTATCCACATCATTTCAGTTTCGCCCGTCCTCGAACGCCTGGCGGCTCTCGGCCACAACGTGACGCTGATGACTCCTTTTCAGCCTCGCAATCTGTACCCTAACATTTCAGTCATTTACGCCGGAGAGATTTACGAAATACTCAAGGATCAATAGGACGAAGGCGCCGACTCAATTGCCGTTCAGGAGCCTGGGATGACCCACCTGATTTGGTAAGCCCGGAATAGCCCTGGCGCCTGGCACCTGACACGAAAACTGACATGCCTGCTTTTTGTTTTTGTTTCACAGGGAAGGAATTTTGGACAACGCGCTTCTCACCTGCAAAACCTTTGTGGAGGCTCCAAGTTTCCAGCGACTGATCCACGACACGAGGTTTGACGAGGCCTTGAATAGCTAGTACTAGAAGGAAGTCTCTACATTAGTCTTACCGAGTGGCTGGTACAAGCTCAAGAGCTGGTTGAAGAGAGCGATCAGGCTCCCTCGCGAAATAGCAAACCCGATGATAAATACCGCTATGAGAATGTAGGAAACCGTCAGCGACATGAATATCACCTGAAGTGCCAAGTCGAATGTCCAAGCATTCCAGAGAAGAATCTCCGCAACACGGAGCAGTGACAGAAGCACCCAAAACGCGGTGCAGATGGACACCACGACATGACAGGCTTTCTTCAGGGTTGACTTCGTAACGCGTAGGGAGTTCGTACGCTCATACCAGTCAGCACCAACTCCGAAAAGGTTTGAATTGATTTTCGCAATGTACCTCACAACCCGAAGCTCACTGTTAGTCTTCACCTCGACTTGATCGCAGGAATTGGACTGCACGTGGAAGGGAGCCGATCTGAGGTTCAAATATCCCCGTTATATTGCTTGTGATTTGAATAATATGAAACAGTGTTCCCTTTTGTGCAATTAAAGTGAAAATTAAATTGTATTTGTTTCAAAATTACAGAAAGGTCATCGAAGCTTTGCTAAGCATAGGTTGCAAGGTTAAAGTACAGGGGAAAAATATTCGATGAAGCAACTGAGGCGGTGTCACGCTCGTGCCCTTGCCGAGCTCCGTCTCGCAATCACAAATACTAAGTTAGTCATTTGAATTTGAACTTGAGCTGACTCGTGGAAGCCTTCCATTCTGTCAGAACTTGAAATAAAGTCGCACGTAGCACTAAATTGCCAGGCAATTGTGAAACACTCGCCACCTCTAACGAATAACGAATAAATTCAAGTCCAATTAAATTTGCTGTGGAAATTACTGAGAGGTAAACTTAGTTAAACATAGGTAATGGGTTCAAAAACCAGGAAAAAATACTTGTCTACTGCAGAAGAATGCGGCGGGTCAAACTCATCCTGCACTCCTTCTCTCAGTAGTAATTGATTAACATTGCGAAATCTTCATTCGAATTTATGCACACGATGAATGATTGCCGATGTTGAATCGCCAAGGCAATTTACTAATGCGTGGTTGGTTGAATGTACTCTAATTACATATTTGTGAATTTGTATTGAGAAAGAGGCAATACATATCGAAGAACGCCCACAGTCCAGAATGCAACTTTAAAAGCTTAGATAATTGATTTAGTTGCGCGTGTAATCGTTTTTAGATTTTTGTGCAGCCTTCCTAATTCTTTAATTATGGATTTTCGAATGCTCGAAGCATCTACGCATTACAAGTATGCCTGAGAACCTGCGGACACCGTGGAATTTTGGAAGTACTTTAAGCCGGTTGTTGGGAACAGGCATAAAGTTAATGCTGTAATAAGCAAAAGTAATTGTTGCAGCAGCGATTCATATGGTGGCCTCAGAGATAGGAAAAACACAAGCTTAGGATAGGAGCTTGAATACAAGTAATCGTCTTACAGAGGTAGTTGACCAAAATTATGCCGATGATAGTGGCAATGAAAAAAGTATGCATAAAATCAGAAGTACACCTCACGCTCCCAAAATAGACAAATCTACAAAAGATGTGCTAATAAAGAATCACCATTAAGTTCGTTAGTCAATTCCCGGAACCGGCGAACATCTTAGCTTAATTAAATTCAATTGAATCTAGCAAAACCAAGGGAAGGCGAAAGAATTTCACCGTGCCTAAATTACGCTTCCTTATGTTCAGTTCTCTGCTCTCGGGGCACCACAATGGGAATCACGAACACACCAGACTCGAAGCACTTTTCGTCTTGGACTTTCGGAGCCCTCATTATTGTGTCTGTCGCGGAATGGACACCAGCAGAAGCTCAAAGGAATCAGCCATCGCCCATCGTGGCTCAAACGTGCGCCGCTTACGGCGGCGTGTGCATTTATCAGTGGTGGAGCGACTGCCAGTCCAAACCTGTCAGAAACGCCACTCGTTCGAGGCTGTTTCAGTGGCCAGCCAAACACGGGCATGTGCTTTTGCGTCGGGACGTACAAAAACTCAACCAGCGAGTTGGGACGACGCGGATGGAATTTTAACGTGCGTCCCTGGCATGGGATACGGCGAACCGTGCAACGCGAGCATTCCCTGCAAGAAGCATATGAACTTTTACAGTTCTAACTTACTTGTTACTTACGTTAAGCGATTGGACTCAAATTATTTCCAACGTAAGTCTTAGGTCTTAGGAACAATTACTTAACGCAAGTAAAATAAGTTTGAACTCATTTAATTTACGTAGAGGTACGGGCGAACTTAATTGAATCATGTGAGAGAGAACAGGAGCAAAACAACGGGCCACATATGTATATCTACACGACTGGATTACGGAGATACCAACGGTTACATCATCAAGAGCACCAGACATGTATCATGCCTGAAGCGCAAGCTGCACGTCTACGATCTGCGACACTAGTGCGTGCAACCAATCGTTGCTTAAACGTTATCATATCACGATGAGTTTTTAGGTTTTTTGTTCACAGATCGACAAGCTATTAAGCGTCAGTCTTAATTTGATTCTTCTGTCGATTAGCAGCCACCGATTGTCCAGTGATCATTGACTCTCGCTCGTGCCCTATTCAAGCATGAAAATCTTCACGAGATTCCATCCAACAATTGTCGTGGCGCTTCTGGTGGTCTGCTGCTCATCGCGTGCTCATTCTGCAAATATTCTCGCGTACTTTGGAGTCGCCAGCCTCAGCCACGCCAGCTCGTTACTGCCTGTCCTGGAAGAATTCCCGGGAAACATTTTTTGTTGGCAGAATGTTGGCCCAAACTCGTTGGCCCACTCTTATGTTTGGCCATCGGGATTACGTTGGGATGCTGTTGATGGCATAACGTTAGCCCTTTCTTGTCGGAAAGTTGGCTCATCATTGGCTATTTGTTGTACCAGTGACGTGCCCCTATTCATAAAGTGTTGGCTAACTCAGGGTCATTTATGATGGCCCAAAGTTTACCCAACCGTGGTGCCAGGTTGGGCCATTAAGTGCTCCAATTTATGAATGCTTATTTGCCAATGCTGGCCCAACAGCTCGTATCAAGTTCAGCCCAAAATTAAAATGAGTTACAAAAATTCACATAGTAAATTTTATTTACAATAACAGAGCTAGGAAGATAATTCTAAATCATAGAACAATTGCAATATTAAGTACAGAATGTAGAGTTACAGATGTGTGTACATACATAAAGTTCAGCCGAAGTGGAGTCCTCCTGACCATAAGGGAGAAGAACGCATTTTTTATACAAATTACTAACATCTAAATACAAAGTTACAAAGGATAAATTGGAAACTACTTCAATACCCAGCAGTCTGCTGTCACATGGCTTCATAAAGAAATGTGACCTTTGTTGGAACCTTCTGCATAATAGGGAAACTGGTGGGCCAAACCTAATCTCGTGTACTAGAATAATTTGACCTGTGGTAGTGCTGAAACAATTATCTCCTTGCTTACAGGACACTACTAAATCTTTATATACTAGTTTTTGTGTCCCTACGATTCTAAGTACTGGTAATTCATAGGGTTCGATCTCGTGGTTGATTGATTGTTCTGCCAAACGGTTGACAGCTTGCTGAAGATGGTGCTTCCTACCCCTAATCATACGCTTTAAAATTTGCAAGTAATTCTCAAATGCAAATGTGCTAAAGTTATCTAAGGGTCCAAAACGTTCCACATCATCAGGTAAATGTAAAAGAGAGTGCGTATTATAAACTAACATGTCCTTTGTGTACAATATTGGAACTAAATTAACGAACCGGAAGATTAATGTCTTTGCGAAAGTGTGCCATGAACTTTCTGTGGCTTTCTTGGATGCAAAAACTAAAATAGCGCAACTAAATAGTAGAAAATGTTGATAATGTTTTTTACTCAGCACATTCTTTAATGCCAGAGGCCCGGTGTACAATAGAAAAGACCGAAATTCGGTGCCCTTCCAGTAACTTAATTCAGTCAAACTTCGGGGCTTTCTAGAGAATTCAGTTGGAAAAAATGGAACGAACTGCAGTAATTTTGACGATATTTCAGCAATTTGCCGCCTACCCAATCTGTTCACTAATCTACCGGATGTCCACGTGCCCAGTAATCGCTTAACTGTGCCCAAACACACAAGATGTAAATAGTCCAGTGGAAACTGTGATACGAGTCCTAACTTCAAGTTAGTTAATGGTGAAGGGTAATTATGGTGATATGGATGTTCAAACGATCTGAAACTATTATCCGAACGAAGATTTGAGGATTGAGTTGGGTACCTAACGCAACCATTAAGATACGTGCCCTTTACAGTGCACTTTTCGCAGCCGTGGTAGGCGTTGTGTCCCTTGCAACCTTTTAAGTAGCTTCGCGCTGGAGCATCGGCTAGAACGCATCTTATCCGAACCATATATCTACGTTTATGTACAATAACTCCCTTATTTTCTAACTGAGTCATTTCATCTATGAAGCAATGCAAGAAATCAGTTAAATTTTCTGGCTTACGCATTCCGCAATATATTCCAATTACAAAGGGTTGCCGATTCGCACTTTGATCAACAATGCCAAGTATTGGCCAAAACTGCTTTGTACTACTTTTAGAAATCGGTACACCATCAATGCCTACTGTTAGTGTGACCAAATTGGATTTGTTAAGCGAGTCAAAATTTACTGGCAAAGGAACTTCATGAAATCCATTTAGAATGCGCGCTTTTAAGCTATCACTAATACCTACATGACAATATCGCCCAGCTCCAATTTGACTACAATTAACCACTTTCGCAGTTCTAGTGTGAAGCAATGTTCTTGGATCTTGTGGTAACTTCTCACAACTAACGGAATTTAAAAGTGGTAATAGATCCTTTAGTGCTGTTGAGGTGACGTTGTGCTTAATTGCCCACGACGCTATAGAGGATCTTAGTGACGGAAGTATAGTATTATCGCTATAAATGTTAACAGCACTCGCATTTGAATTATCCTGATCTGATAAGTCGGATGGCTCAAAATCTTCATCGGAACTTGATTCGTCATTAATCCTACTCAGTAACCTAACATTTGTATTATTGTCTACAATAGGACTAGGCTCTGCATTCCTAACCTCCTCTACTAAACTGTCTACAATTTCAGCCAATTTCCTACGTTTAGATCTAGATGAATATTCTGAATACATTTCAGCTTAGCTTCTCTTTGCGCGGCCACCGCTTCGATCCTTCGCAAACCGAAACCAAACGGATGCGATTGTGTCGACCGAGTCCTCGGTAGAGCTTGCACCTGCTTTGGTCATTCGAATAGAATCTGAAAACATTAACACAAAATCACAACATCACAAAATATGCATCCAAAATTTACTTACCTTTTATTACTTGTCTTATCTTCATTGACTCATAGGACAACTTCCCATTCCTTCCAGTAAAATTGATCTTCTCTGATAACTCATGTGAGAAAATCTTTTTGAGAATTTTTCGCACCACGTTAGGCAAGTCACGTCCTCCTAATTGGGACAAATATTTAACCTGCCGAATAAAAGTCAAATTGTCAACGTAGACGACGAGCGTTAATATTAGCATAAAATTAGCTATTTTAACCAGAAGTGTATAATTGTCGGGATTTTCAGCCCAGTCGTGCAATTTCGAAAGGTCTGGTTCGGTCTCCACGGGCAGCTTTGGTATTGGGGAGAAATCGTCAAATACAGTGCTGTCACTCGTACGTTCGGTTAAAATGCGCCTAATTTCTCGAATTTCTTCAGCTTGATTTTCTAGTTTTCGAAAAACCACCTTTTGGAACTCTAAATAGAAAGAAAATCATAATTCTTACTAATGTTTCGAACGCACTTGAAAAAGTCCAAGCTTACTTCGGAATTCCTGAACGAAAGCCTGAAATTCTTCACCTGAGACGATGTTCAATCCAGCCGGTTCAGGACAAGCAGCTCTTGTGGCGTATCCAGCGGCCTGAGCTGAAGTTGAACCAAAATGTGTGGCTCCTGATACTCTTGATCCAGGAGCGTTGACTAAAAGTAATAGCACATGAATCAAATTCATACGCAGAGGAAAATTTACGAAGCGATCAAGCTAATGCTTACCAGGCGTAAAGAGTGGTGTAGTAGGTATCGGAAATGAATAATCTTGTAAATCTCCTTGAAATTCTTTGTCGAACTCTTCTGAGCTAGAACTTTCATGAATCAAGCCGCGTTGTTCGGAAATTCCATGAATTAAGTCGTGTCGCTCGGAAGTTTCATGAATCAAGTCGCGCTGCTCGGAAGTTCCATACCGAGCTGGAATCTTGGTTGGGCGAGGTCCGTCGCCGTCAGAGTCAGCGCTTTCAAGAGTGGATTGCGCTTCTGCCGCCTTTGCCGCTCTTCGTGCCTTTTCGTAATTATCTGCAATGGTAGTAGCCCCAAGTGCCATGTTATTAAAGCTCCATAAAATCGTAAATCGTCCACTATTTACCGAAAGTTTTCAGGACCCTTGACGAATACGATTTCCAAGTCTTTCCAGGTAGCACATTTATATCTCGCAGTAATTTTTGAAGCCTTGGACCGGAAATGGGTGGCCAAGCGCAGTTTAACTTGTCTGGAGAGATCCAGACGGATGGCACAGCCTCAACTGTTCTTTCTTCAGTGAATTCGACGACCGAATATACTGCTTTCTTGTCCATCATTTGATCTTGGTAATTACATGAATTTGGCCACAGAATTGATGAAAGAAATTTTCAGTCCACTGTCACGGCTCTCTTATAAATGCTACTCGCTCAACGGACAAATTTGATCTGCGTTGTGTAGCATAAATCATGAAGAAATTCGAAAGTCGTTTGTAAGCATGTACATACACAGGACAAAGGAAGTTTATTGTAACGGCATGTACATACACAGGACAAAGGAAATTTATTGTAACGGAGGCGCTCGAATTGGCGTCAGTCGCCAACTGTCACCCAAACGAGGGCCAATGAGTAGCCAACTGCTGGAGCACTGCAGTACTACTGCAAGACCACGAAATGCCAACATAGGCCCAACTTTGGCGCATTTGTGGCCGGTCGAGCAGAAGTGAGTATATTGGGCCAACTGTTAACCGATTGTGGTTTGGTTAGAGGGCCATTTTAGTTGGGCCAATATCGGTCGCTTGGTTGGGCCAAAATAAAATCTACGAACATTTCAATTAATGACCTACGCCTATGATTAACCAACCAACCAACATTCTGCCAACAATGGGCCAAGCATGAGAGGTTTCTCGGGT